>VWZX01004906.1:155704-271549 GCA_013399015.1 Galbula dea | reverse complement strand
CCTCCCTCCCTCCCGCCCGCCCGCTTTGCCCGTGCCCTCTCTCTCTCTCCCTCTCTCTTCCTCTCCCCTTCTTCCCTCCCTCCGGCCGGGCGGGTGCTGCCGCCCCGCGGGCAGGGCGAGCGGCCCCGCCGCCGGCAGACCGAGCCCTGCGCGCTCCGCCCGCCTTCCTTTCCTCCCGCCGCACCGGCTCTTCCGGCCCGCAGGGCTCCCGCCGCCTTCTCCCCTTCAACCAATCCCCTCGGGCCTGGCGGTGGCCCCGGGCACGGCTCCGGCTATCGGGCACGGCCCCCGCGGCGGCCCGGCTCGGCTCGGCTCGGTGCGGCAGCACCGGGAGAAACTTAACTTCAGCGGGGCTGGCCCATGCGGGGCCGGGGCCGGGCCGGGCTGGGCTGGGCTGGGCTGGGTTGTCAGCGCGGGGGCGGTGGGCTGGGGAGGCCCCCGGGCCTTTGTCTCGAGTGGGTCGCATTGGGGACGGTGAGGAGCGGGGAGGGAAGCGGCGGGGCTGCCATGGGCCAGGCCACCCCCGGACCCATTGGCACCGTTAGTCGGGGGCATGTCGCGTTTCCTACAGGGCTCCTGAAACTTTAATGGGTGTTGAAACGCTGAGTCCCGTCATCCGTTTGAAGCTTCCTGTTTAATCCTTTGCTGGCTGCGGTGTGCCCCTGCCTGTAGCCTCCGCATAGCTCTGACAGACCCTCGCTCCCTTGGCCCCTGCTCCGGACACCCCTCCCTTCCCAGAGTGTTCCCTGGCAAGCAGTCCCTGCCTACCTCCCCCTCTTCAGCCCCTCCAGGAGATCTCTCCTGCCTCCTCCGGACCCCTGAGAGCAGCCCTTGGCAGATGTCTCCCCTTGTACCTCACTGTTGTTTTGCAGTTGTATTAATATTTATTATTATTACTTTATTATTTAACCTTGGTGTAATTGTGTTTCCGTGCTTTCCTCTTAGGTGGCAATCTTGAACCTCCTCCTTGAACAGTATGGTACACTCTGGTCTGGAAGCTGCAGAGAAGCTATTGCTGGTCTCCAAACGTCCCCAGGACTAGCACCGTTAGGGAGAGGTTAGTATGGTGGGACCTGTGTGGGGGACACTTGGCCCTGCAATGCCTCTGCCTGACCACAGACTTTGGAAGCTTGGCAGCAGCAGAAGGCCCTGGGGTTTCACATGTTGCCTCAAGTAAGGTCTCGGGAGGAGGGAGTTTGTTGAATGGCTTGAAGGCTTCTAGGTTCCCTGGCTCTTGGAGAAACATGCAGTAGTGAGGTTGGTTTTGCACATTGGCATGCATGTGTTCTACTGCCCGGATTCTCCTACTTTGCTTGTTTTATTCATCTCTTCTGTTGCTTTGCAAATCTCAACTACCATGTTTTCACAGTCAAGTGGAGAGAGAAAACTGCATTCTGAGCTTGGGTTCTAAGGCAAGTCCATTGCACAAGAAGGACAGAGGAAGAATGGAGGTCTTTCTTTTCAGCTGTCCTCACAAGCTAGTTTGCAGGAGCCTTTGACACAGTTTCCTTGAATGTTTTTTTTCTGTTTATTTTCTGAGAACAGAAATAAATGATGTTTAGTCAATGCTTTAAATTTGTGTTATTTAAAAATCACTTCTGTTGGCAAGATGCTTACTTGGTCTTCTCTAGAATCTGGGTCCAATTTGGCTTTGTTTTGAGAAATTGTAGCTTCACCTAGGACACGTTGAAGATGCAGGAGAGCTCCACTTTTGTGGAGAAGTACTTGAGTAGCAACTTGTGCTCTTGTAATAGCAAAGAGCCTAAACTAGGCTCTTGGAGGACTCAAAAGGTGTGCACACAAGCTTTTGAAAATGCAAGGCTTCTTCCCAAAAAGCACATTTTGTAATGCTGCAGATACCTCAGTTTTATTTTGTCCTGGATTATAGAACACTGTCACATCCCAAGATGTGGAGAGATGTTTGAGAGTGAGGACAGCAGAGTTGAGGGCAATTGGCAACCTCCTTTTTCTCTCTGTAAAACTTGAGCATTCCAGGATATGGCTAAAATGTCCTTCCTTGCGTGCCAGGAATCTGGGGAGTAAGTGGTGCCTAGATCTCTCTCAGCTGGCACAGGTTTCCCCCCCACCCCAGAGGAAGGGGAAGTTTCAGGACCACGCTGCTTGCCAACTGCCATCATCTGCAACGTTTCCAAAGTCCTCAAGTGCCGGTGATGCGAAGCGTATGGATAAATCTTCTGGGCTTCCAGGGACTCAGTGCACAGCTGCCTTCCTCCCTGGCTGAGGGATTTGGTGGTGAATTATTGCACAGCTCTCTGTGGACGTTCATAGTTGTGGTGTAATTTACGAAGGGGAACAAGTTGAAGCTAGGAAGGACCACAGTGAGCAGCTCTCGAGCCAAGTCAATCTCTGCAGAGCGTTTCGCAGTAGATGAACCAAAGCAACGCCTCCATGGCTTGTCTGTAGGCACAGCCCAACTCCAGCTCAAAGACCAGCAGTGTGTCCTCTTGTTCTGCACTGGAGCCATTTCTCCTGGCCCAGCTCTGTAAATTGTTCCCCTTACCAGCAGTCTGGCAGGAAGGGTTGCACTTTGTTTGGATGAAATGTGATGCGTGAAAAACTTGGAAAGCCAACTGTAAATGATGAAAGCAGCCTTTGGGGAAGGTGTCAGCTTCTTCCTCTCTCTCTGCCTTGTCACAGGGTTCTCCTCTCTGCCTCTGCCTCTGCTCCCAGCTCTTCCCCCTTCTTCTGGGCTGTTGCCACCTTCTCTGTCTCTCTCACTTGCCACTGGCTTTGGCAGAGCCGATGCAGCCCAGGTGAAGTGAGGATGGCAGGACTTACCTTGCCTGTGGGTGCTCCTTGCCAAGTAGGAGCTGGTGCTCTTGCTAGTTCACTTGGCGCTCTTTGGGGTTTTTCTTTGTGTCTTTTTTTTAACTCCCCTGCATACAGCATGTTCACATAAATTTGGTATTTAAATGGAACACCTTTTAGAAGAGTGGCTTGTTCAGTATTTGGTAAGTCTGTACCTTGCACCAGCTTGGTGATATTTTGGTTAAATGAGGGAAAATGAGTGTCCCTGACAGTAGTCAACACAAACGTTCCAGTAATTCTGTGCTGTTTTCATAATGCATCTCATCAGAGCTTGATGGTCTCTGTTGTAGATCTCTGTTGCAAGTGTCAAAAGTCCTCAGCTTCCCTTCTGGAGGGCTTATAAAGAGGGAGCTAGCTGGGAGCACCATTTCTTGTTATGAGTTGGAACTGATCCTTCAGTCTGTCTTTGGGCAGTTTTGCCTCACGTTGTTACCTAGTTAAGAATTGCCCCTGTTTTAAATAAACCCTGCTTGGTTTGCCATGCTTTGACCTGCTCTATTGATGTACTTACTGAAGACTTCCATTATTTAAATTGCTCTGGGTAAGGAGTCACCTCACTTTCCAGGCCTGTGTCTCTTGGGCCACCTGTTTACTCTTGCCTTTTTTCCTTGCAGCAGGGCTGACTTATTCAGATTTGAGAAGTCAGCAGTGATTGTTTGCCTATTAGCTCAAAAAAAAACCCCAACCAAACAAAAAAGAAACCCTGTACTAATGTGCTTCTGAATCTTCTCTGTTGAGGCTCATGACAGCAGCTGGTTTTGAAGTAGTGATGCACCTGACAGGTTGCGAAGATGTCCCCTGCATGAGCTTGGTGTCACTTAAGAGGTCATCAACCAGTTCTGTTCTCGGTGTCCTGGGGGTAAAGAGGTGCTGTCTCCCACCACCAGGAGCAGCTCTGCCCACAAGCCAGAGAGGGCAGGTTGTGTGTTGCAGGACAGGATTGAAAAGCTCCTGTCACTTGTCACCTGCTCCTGGCCACCTCAAGCAAGGTGGGACCTGAGCTTTTGCTGATCCTCCGGGCATAGCTAAGGCAGAAGAGCTTCCTTCCCCGCGATGCCCTGCGAAATGGCACTGTCGTGTTGAAAGCTGTGTTGAGGAAGCTGAGGTCCTGTCCTTGTGTATCAACAGTCAGACTTGATGTAGTTGGAATGGAAGCATCAGTGTCTGCTGCAGGTGTTTCTAGCCTTGGTACCCTGCTGCCTTAGCGTTTGGGGCCGTCGTTGGGTTTTGTCACATGAAATGGTTATGCAGATGAGTCTCATGTAAAGTTTGGCCTTGGGGGGTAAGGTACCTGACAAGGTATTTCTTTTCATTTATTGCTGTTGGTTTCAATTCTAGCTTTCACCATGGGGGACATGAAAACCCCAGACTTTGATGACCTCTTAGCTGCTTTTGACATCCCTGATCCGACTAGCCTCGATGCCAAGGAGACCATTCCATCAGCAGGGGAGGAGAATGAGAGTCACCTGAAGTCGTCTGGAATCTGCATCGATGAGAGCGTGTCCTTATCCCACTCCTTGCCTCCCTCTGATGCTCCTGTTGTCAGCGTGATCGTGAAGAACACGAGCCGCCAGGAGTCCTTTGAAGCAGAGAAAGAGGGGAATCACCTGGGGACTGGGCTGCTGCACAATGGGTTCCGTGGCTCCGACCTGCCCTCGGAGGCTCACGCTCTAGTGCATAGCTATGGCAAATTTGAGTCGACTTTTATTAACGGTGACAGCTCCAGAAGCTATTCAGACAAACTGGACCAGGCTAAGTCAGAGCCTTTGCCAACGTTCAGTCAGTTCAGCCCGATTTCCAGCCCTGAACCGGAGGACACCTTCAGAGAGAACAGCATTGGGGAAAAACCCAAACATGCCCAAACTCCGTATTTTCCACCGCCGTCGATGTATATACCGACAGGAGCCTCAGTGCTAGATCAGCTTAGGAAGGTACCAGAGCCTGAGTTAAGCATGTTTGATCAGTACTGTAAAAAAGAACAGAAGATGGAAATCCACTGCCAGCCGGAGCATAGGCTGGAAGCAAGCAGGAGAGAACAAGACAAAGCGGTGGAGAGGTTTGCGGAGTCGAGCAAGGACTTGGTAGATGCCAATAGCTTTCTTGGAGAAGGCTTGGTGTTTGGAGACCTCCCTCACAATAACTTAGGAGAAAGCAAGGGGTCTGTGCCCGAGCTGAGCGTGTCTTCGTCGGTACCTCCTCGCCAGAGGTTAAAGCCAACTCATTCCAAGTTGTCCTCCTGCGTGGCAGCGTTAGTAGCTCTTCAGGCCAAAAAGGTTGCGTGTATTCCAAAAGGCGATCAGCCAAATCTCTCCAAGGAGCCTGGCCCTTTTAAAGACGGGACAAAAGGAAGTCCAAAAATGCCCAAGTCACCAAAGAGTCCCCGAAGCCCCTTAGAGGTGGTGAGGAAGGCCAACAAGCAGCCTGAGAGTCCTCGAAGCGTCTGCAGTGACAGCAGCGGGAAAGGCTCTCCTTCCATGGCGGCCGGCTCTCCGCCAGCTATCCCCAAAGTTAGAATCAAGACTATCAAGACATCCTCTGGTGAAATTAAAAGGACTGTCACCAGAATCCTGCCAGAAAACGATGAGTTGGGCAAATCTTCAGAAGAGTCTCCTGCAGAAACCTCCTCAGCCGAAGAGTTTATCAAATCTTTCCCGTCCCCTGACACTAGTGCAGTTCTGGACAGCGAAGCCAGCAAGAATTCAACCCCAAACGGGGCTGCTGTGGCTCTCCAGCTGTCCAACGTAACCAGCCCTTCCGGCGACGCTCTGAAAGCAGATATTGCTGCAACCAGCACCTGTACTGTGTCCTTATCTCCACTGCCTGCCTGCGGCAGTGGCGCCATCAAAGTGGGTGTGAAGAGGCAGCAGCAGGTGGCCGCGGCGCAGCCGGTCCCTGCCACCACCTCTGGCCTTCTCCCCAAAGCCGTGCACCTGGCGAATCTCAATCTGGTCCCGCACAGCGTCGCCGCCTCTGTCACCGCCAAGTCCTCTGTGCAGAGGCGAGGTCAGCCTCAGGTGACACAGATGTCCGTGCCGCTGGTGCACCAAGTCAAGAAGGCTGCTCCTGTGGTGGTGGAGGCCTTTAATAAAGTACTACACGGTGCCAATCCGGTGCCAATATATACTCCCAACCTTAGCCCTCCACCTGACACCAGTATTAATTTACCTGCCTCTGGGTATTGTTGCCTGGAATGTGGGGACTCATTTGCCTTAGAGAAGAGCCTGACTCAACACTATAGCAGGCGAAGTGTTCATATTGAAGTCATGTGCACTCAGTGTTCGGCCACGCTGCTGTTTTTTAACAAGTGTAGCTTGCTTAAACATGCAAGAGATCACAAGAGCAAAGGATTTATCATGCAGTGTTCTCAGCTGCTAATGAAACCCATTTCCTTAGACCAAATGTTCTCACCTTCTCCTACGAGCAGCTCGGCCTCTCTGGCTCCTCAGCCTTTGCACTCACCCTCTCCTTCGCGTAAGCCCGGTGCTGCTGCTTCGGGAAGTGGGGTAGGAATCTCTGCTAGTGCCCAGCCAGCCTTGCCCCTCTATCCAGACCCATTCAGACTGATCCGTCATGGACTTAAGTGTTTAGAGTGTAACAAGCAGGTGCAGGATTACGGTGCTTTAGCAGCTCATTACCAGAGGACCTCAGAAGATAATGACAAACTGGTAAGTCGTCATTTTAATGTTATTAGTTCAATCTCTCTGAGTTTAAAGAGATTGTCCTCTGGAGGGGGAGAGGAGATAGGCATGGTGTTGGCAAATGGGTTGCTTTGTGTGAAAAACAAATGCTTGTGGGGAGGATTTGGGGCATGCATGAGCCCAGACGTGTGCAGGAAGAGACAGGGAGTGTGGCTTGCTTGCCCTCTTTTTACCCTTTGCTTGCCAAAAGAGGGTAAGTTAAGAGCCTACAGAGAGCCTTGAGCATCAAAGGAAGGTGCTGGAGATCAAAGATCGCTTGGATGAGGTGTGCAGGAGTGCTGTAGGCAAGGACCAGCAGAACGTTGCCTGAAACAGGTTTTTGTGCTCTGAGCCTGGCTGGAGGAAGTCTGACACAGCTGAATTTTACCTTTCCTAGAACTTGTGCCAGAATCTCCTGGGTAAGACTTGGAGCATCAGGTGCTGCTTTTACTGTCAGCTTGGTAAAGTGTGTGTTGGGAGGGAGGAGTGGCTGAGAGGGGTGCTGTGTGGGCTGGCAGGTTAGTTTGGGGCATTTTTGCACTTTGGAGTGGGAAAGGGAGGAGCTTCCTTAGGGGCTTCCTGCCTTGCTCCGGTGCTGCCCTGCTTGGGTCTCTACTGTCTTCACGGACCTCCCTCGTGAAGGAGCAGAGGGTCTGGATCCCCTTTGAAACTGCAGCTTAGGTTTCTGCTTGATGAAGAGGAGGAGGAGCTCCTGGTTGTGTACCAAGACCATATGCTTTGTCTATGTTTCTTATTTTGGAAGATAACGGTTAGTCCTGTTTAAGTATAAACTAAGCTGAAGGTGAAGAGGAGGAGGAGTCCTTCCTCCTTATCTCTTTAGATGAGGTGAAAGCTTTCATGTCAGTTCGTCTGCCAGCAGAGCTGGCAGGCTCCCAGCCCAGTCTCCTCCACAATCAAGGAGTCCATGCCGACATGAGACATGGAGGGAGATGCCCACCAGTCTCTGCCGTGGCCCTCCCAGTACCCGCGTGCTCCAGAGCCTCCCTTTTCTTGTTAAATGGCTTGCAGGAGTATTGAGGTTGCTGTGGTTCCATTCAAATGCTTTGTTACCTTTCTCTTAAATTCATCATCAGCAAAAAGGAGAAAAAGAAAGAGAGAAAGAAAAAAAAGTGGGTTATGGTTGAATGATTTTGAGGTAATGAAAAATGGTGAGGCCAGGAGGGCTTGGCCTGGCCACAGAATCAGGTTTCTTGCCCCAGGCAGAGCAGGGAGCACTGTGCTCTGTCAACACTGCAACTTATTTTTCAACTGTCATGCATTTTTAGGAAATGTCAGCAGTCTGGAATGAAAACCTCCAGGTGAAGGGATGCAGTGAATGCTCCAAAGTGAGCTAAAAATGTTAATCAGTCACATTAAAAGTGTCTTCTCTCTTTTTTTTTTTTTGCTGTGGGATTATCAATTCAAGAGCTCCTTAAGAGAGACTGATAGTAAGTATTTTTAGCTTGTAATCAGATAATGTATTCTGTACCTTAACCAAGAAAAGGGTTTATGCCTCTTGCTTCAAGTTAGGCCTGCTGGATGGGAGTTTATTTTTCTAGTACTTTTCTGAATAGAAGTGTTGAAAAACTGGGAGAAGAGGCAACGCTGGAGCCTGTAAAACCATCTCTTCCCTCTTTGATCTTCCCTTGCTTATACTCAATGGGATGCAGGCATTGCTCTGGGAGCCTTTTTCCACTGTATCTGCTGTCCTCCAGCCTGTCTGGTGCTGCTCCATGCTGTTCCCAGAACATCTGTTTCAGCAAAGCTATTACATTTCTAAAGGAGCTAAGAGTTGGTGCCCACATGCCTGTAATTGTGTGCAGTAGCTAATGGAAAGCATCCCTCTGCCTTCTGGCAGTGCCCAGGGTACCTGGTGATTCTGGGCTGAGAGGGAAAAGGGTGGCTGAGGTTTGGTGGCCTCATAGGGGTCCCTGCAGTAGGTGAGTACCACAGTCAGCTTCTCTGAGCAGTCCAAGGGAGGAGGTGTGGGTGCCTTGACATCACGTGTCTCACTTGGGTAGCACACTGCACAGCTCCCATCAGGCATGAGGAGCTGGAGGTTTTGCATGTCAGGGGCATTACTGAGTGTAAGCAAGTCTGGTATCAATCATGGGGTGAGGTAAGGCTGTTGCAGTGTGCATCACAGGCTGCTGAAAACATGAAGCACCCTGAGAAGATGCTGTGGATGGCCCTGACTCTGCAGTGATGAAGCTAATGTCTTGGGTTGCTAGTCTTATTTTGGACAGAAAAAAAGAGGAATGTTGTAGGAGCTGGAGATGATCAAGTGGCTGGTTTCACAAATGACCATAGAAGTGGTTGGAAACTCTGGTTTCCATCTCCAGAGTTGTGC
Organism: Galbula dea; assembly: GCA_013399015.1. Taxonomy (NCBI): domain Eukaryota; kingdom Metazoa; phylum Chordata; class Aves; order Piciformes; family Galbulidae; genus Galbula; species Galbula dea. The sequence goes on along the minus strand of VWZX01004906.1, from coordinate 262,693 downwards.
CAGGTGACTTCATTTTGAGGCTGTGGGAGAAACTGAGGAAGGCATCAGTGTAACACCTGTATTCAACAGAACAAACCTTTTCCTGACCCCCCCAGCAGTGGATCAAAGCTTTAGTGCCCCCAAAGCCACTACCTGCACATGGCAGAAGGTGTTGACTTGTCTGCTGGTACTTCTGATTGACAAACCAGTACAGCCCTGGCAGTGGCTTGACCCAGAGCACATTGCTGTGGCAGGGCAATCTGCCAGGATGCAGAGATAGTCTGAAGGGTTGTGGGCAAGCTGAGACATGAAACACATCCCCAGATCTCAAGAGGCTAATTGTCTAGCATTTGTCATCAGTTTTGCCCATTGGAGCAAAAAGTGGGGTATGTTTTCTCCTCCTTACTTGATGTTTGGCTGGCTGTGTGGAAATGCTGGTTTAGGACGAGCTGCATGGGGTGGGGGAAGAGGCACTGTGATCACTCCTTAGAGCTAACAGAATTGTGCTCTAGTCTGTTGGAAACTCCTTGGTTTTTAACTTGTGACTCATTGCCAGAATTCAGACACTTTTTGCCATGGCTCCTTGAGGAGGTCTGAAGTGTCTTTGGGTATATGTACTGGAAGGTGGAGAGCCCTGACCCATGGAAAAGGATCTAGGTGGACTTTTGGTCAGTGTTCTTAGGAGCTCTTCTGCCAAGTGGCATAAAAGCTGCATTATTACCCCTGACCTGCACACCTCACCAATCAGACTTTGCAGTGCTCAGTGATGGTGTTTGTTGAACTCCAAAACCTTTTTAGACCTGGTATGGGATGGGTAGATCACCATGGGTTGCTCCATCAGGGTTGCTGAAGAAAAGCAGCAGCAGTAGGAGGCAGGAATGATTGGATTGGAGAGGAGGAACAGCTTAAGCTGACTTCTCCACCAGAAAACTCAGCCTGTGTTGATCCTTAAGGCTTGTCACTTTCCTTGGGCTTTCTTATCCTGCCTTTGTGAATGCCTTTGACATCTTCACATCTCCTCTAGCTGTTTAAAAGGTGATTGCTGGGTTTTCTCTTTGCTTCTTCCAGTTTGTGGCTTGGGAAATACTTGGTCTTCTATTTTGGAATGGCCTTGGGTGAAGCCTGTGTTTATAGGGCAGATAATGGGCAAATGACTTTCCTAGGTGTGGCCAGAAGGAGGATGACATGGCTGGGTCACAGCTCGTTAGGAGGGAAGGAGGGAGGAAGGAAGGAAGACCTGGATGTGGTCTGGACTGCAGGGAAAGGAGGAAATTCAGAGCAAGGGAGAGGAAGAGAGAGAAACAATGTTGTGGTTGAGAAGGTGGAGTGGAAAGAGCTTCTGAAAACGAGGGAGAGCTCCAGGATTGCAGTTGTTCCAAGTGCTGTAGGGGTCTGACCTGGCTTGGGCTTTGTGTGGGTTCTGCATAAGGTGAAGAGCATCTCACCCAGTGGTATCTGTGGCTCACAGTGTTGTTGTGAGATGCCACAGGGGGAATGGCTGTGCTGAAAAGGTTGCATTGTGAGGTTGGAGCAGAATCAGGTAGATGGGAGGTAACTGCACCTGGGGGCAGGTTGTTTGTAAGACCTCCTGAGGGATGCTTTTAGGATACCTTTGCAGCTCCTGTTTGTGTTAAGGACCTTGGAGGATGAATGTGGAGATAAACTTTGCTGAACCATCATGGAAAAGTGGGAGCATTTTGCAGGAGGACCTTGAGGAATGGCGTGAAGCAACTGAGAAAAGCAGGATGTGTGTGTTTGGGCAGCTTGGACCCTGACTGTCCAAGGTGCAGGGGGTTTCTGGTACCCTGCAGTACCAGCCAGCGTTGTGTTAGTGCTCCTTGGCACTGCAAGGAATAACCTACCTGCAGAGAAGTGTGGTGGTGTTTATCAGGGGTGGAAAGATGATCTCTTGAGGGGGAAGATGACAAACCTTGATGAGTTTAGCATGGCAAAGACCTGATAAAGCAGGGTAGGTCTCCTTCAGTCCTGAGGCAGACACAATGCTGAGGTGAAGCTTGGGGCTCTTTTTTCCCACCAGGAGCTAAAACTGCCCAAAAAAGAAGTTCTTCCTGTGCTTGCAGGGATCTCCCTGGGTAGTTCCTCAACATCAGACAGATTTTCTTTTTTTTTTTCTGGTAGCCTTTTCAGGGCTGGGCTCAAATGAGAGGAGAGGAACAAAAGACATGCAGCTCCTGGTGCCTGCTTTTCAGCTGTGGGAGTGGACTCAGAGGACACTCTGTATCCGGTGTGATCTTTATAGAAAGGAGCTTTTTAAATTTAGGGGCAACAATGATGCAAGAAGAGACTGAAATAGCTGTCCAGGGAAAATGAGAGGCTGCTCTGGGATCATCAGAGGAGTCAGTTCTGGAAGAGGAAGGAACAAGACACAAACTGGTTTTCAGATGGAGCTTATTTGGGTTTTTTTTCCTGTTGGCAAGGACAGCCCAGGCCACAATAACATGTGCAAGAATTCAAAGTACTTCCTGACCCTCTTAGGCATAACTGTCCATCTACAGCTAACCAGAGATGCTTCATCTTCTATTTTATTGTCTTGTTTGACTTGACCACCCAAACCCCACTGCTGGGGTAGCTGAGAACTGGAGTGAAGTACAAAATGTAAGCTGAGGACCTCTGAATTTCCTTGCACCTCTGTGCTTTTGTTCTCCTCCCTCTTCTTCTCTCACCCTTTATGTGTCCAGTAGGAATTGTTCAGGGAGTTGTGACGTAGCCTGGCTACAAACCACCTACACTGGAGTTATTTAAAAGCAATTTTATTGCTGCCTTTTCTTTTTCTTCTTCCTTCCTCCTCTTCAATCAATGCTTTTTAATCTAGTGGCTAAAACTTGCCAGAAGCTAGCAAGACCACATGCTGCCCTGGTGATTTCCCAGCAGCAAAGTAGAAAGAGCCAGGCAGCAGCCATAGCTTTGCTATTTTTCCCTTCCTTTTTCCCCACCCTCCCCTCTCTGCATGCTCGTGTTTTCATCTAGAAAACAAGAGGATTGAAAAATCAACACAAATTCCCTTGGCCTCATAAAGCTCTGCTTTCTCCTTCTCCCAAACCAGGGGTGGTTAATGCAGTCCTGAGGTACTGGTGAGGGTGGATGTTGTTTTCTAGGGAGTCCTTCCCCTTGGCTTTTATAGAAGGAGAGGGATGGGGAGGATGTTGTGATGAAAGCATGTTGAGGGAATGGAGCTGCAGAGCTGCAGGCAGGGATTGCTGGGTGATGAGTGGCAGGGTAGGAGCAGAGCCTGCACCCTGAGGGCTGAGGAGGAGGAGAGGGCTAGGGAGGAAGAAAAGCTAGGGTGTGGCTCCGTGGTCTGCTTGAATCAGTGTGTGCTCTGCTGCCACACAAGGCCACAAGCTCTCCCTCTTGTCCTTCCCCTTCACACTTGCTCTCCTGGCCCTGCTGGTCCTGCAGACTCTGTGGGGCTGAAACCAGCTTAGGGGAAGAGGAGAGGGAGCAGAGGGGCAAGCCAGGGGCTGAGACATGGCTGCGAGTGAGGAGGAGGGGACAGCTGGACACAAGGACACAGTCTGCCTCAGGTAGGATGGAAACTGAGGCTGGAAGCTGGTGCCTTCTGGCAGCAAGAGGATGGCTTCTGCTCCTCTGGTCTTCTTCCTTATGGGCACTGGTGATGCTGCCAAGGGCAGCTTGGAGAATATCAAGAGCGACTGCAGAGCTCTGGGGGTGATGAGTTAGGGGCATGAGAGCCCAGGTGGTGGCCTGCTCAGTCCTGTTGGGGAGGGGAAAGGAGGAGAGGAGGAGGTGGCCTTCTGCAGTGCCTGATGCTAATGCATTGCAGCATGGGGAGTAAAGATGAGGAACTGGAGATCTGTGTGGAGGCACAAGGCACTGGGCTTGTTGGCACCAGAGAGAGGTCCTGGTGGGACAGCTCTCCTGACTGGAGCGTTGTGATGGAGAGGCACAGGCTCTTTCAGAAGGGGGAGTTGTCCTTTGTGTGAGGCAGCAGCTGGAGTACCTGGAGCTCTGCCTGTGGATAGGTGAGGAGCCAAATGAGAGCTTCTGGGTCAGGATTAAAGAAGTACAAGGTGAGAAGAATGAGGCAGAACTGGGAGGCTGTGAGTTGGGCATCACCAGTGATGGATGAACAGAGATCAGCCCTGCAGGGTGGAGAGAAGAGCAGAGCCCTTGGAGCACCTCCTTCTTCACCAACCTTGGTGTCTGCAGGGCTGTTTATCTGACATCTTCTCCCTCCTTTCTCCTAGCTGCTACCCAGCAAATGTTATCCTTTCTTAAATATGTTCTCCCAGAGGTGCCACCCTCATGGCTGAGGGGCTTAGCTTTGGCCAGCAGCAAGTCCGTCTGGGAGCACACTCTGTCTGACGTGGGGGCACCTGCTACTGTCTTCTCCCAGAGGCCACGCCTGTAGGCCCCCACTACCAAAACCTTGCCAGATAAACAAGAGGGGTGGAACAGCCTTAATTTCCAGAGAGTGAGGTTTCAGCTGAACACCTTTTCCTGGGGCTTAAGCACCCTGGTGTCTTGGGGTGGTTTAGATGTGTGTGGAGGAGTCAGTCTCGGTGAAGGTCTGAGGAGGACACTAGGCTTGGGTGTGCTGAGCAGTGAGTGCAGTGCAGGAATGCAAATGAAAGCAAAGAAGGTTGACAGCAGGAGGTGGGATGAGGCTGAAGATGAGTAGATGTGAGGAGGAGTAAGGTGGAGGTGGGAGAAGTTTTTGGTTTGAAGGGTGTCTTGTGGTCATGTCTTTTAGGCTGAGGAGCGCGCAGACTCTCGGGGGGGCATTGGCTCCTTAAGCTGGCATCTTAAAATAGGCAACTACAGCAAAGGAAATACAAATACCTTAGCTGTGCCTGGGTGTGAGGGTGTAGAGGAGTTGATCAGGGTGAAACATCTACATCAGGGCTGCCCTTGGCCTGTGTTCTGTCACTGAAACTTGAAGATGCTGCTTTGAGGCTATCAGTTGGGTTCTAGATATTTCTTCTTCAAGTTCATAATCTTCAGTTTCTGTTGTAGGAGTTGTGTTTTTGCTATAAATTGGACATGCTAATGCAGTGATACCTGTCCATTTGAAAAGTGGAGCACAGTGACAGCAAAGAGAAACTCAGCTCACCACTTTTCCTCCCCATGGTCAAATCTTGGGTGGCAATGTTGCAGCCTGGATGTTAACTTAAAGGTTACCTTTAAGCAGTAATTCACTGCTACATTTTGTTGTTGTTTTTGTTGTAGCAGAAGCATGCTGCTAATCTCTAACCACCTGCAGTCCCTTGGCTGCAGAAGCATCCCTGTGCCTGCAGCTCTGCCTTAAAGTAGAAAGATTAAAGCTTGCCAGAGGCTGGATTTGGGAAGAGCTGGGGCTTTGGGGCGCTGCTGTTGGGGGAGTTGTGGTTTGAATGTGTAAAGGACAAGCACTGTTTAAAACATTTGCATTCTGAAAATAGAATTTCTCTTCCCCTCTCACTGTTTCACTTTGAGTCCTTAGTAATTTTTGGTTTGAATGTGGAGATCATCAGGCTTATGAATCTTCCTTTCCCTTCCTCATAGCTCTGACCCCATGCCTTAGGGTGGGTGCAGCCCTGTGTTATTAGCTGAAGCTACATGATCATAGAATCATTTAGGTTGGAAGAGACCTCTAAGATCATCAAGTCCAGCCATCAACCCAACACCCCCATGTCACTACACCATGTCCCTCACCACCACATCTCCATGGTTTTTCAATCCCTCCAGGGATGGTGACTCCACCACTGCCCTGGGCAGCCTGGGCCAAAGCCTGAGAACCCTCTCAGGGAAGAAATTCTTCCTAATATCAAATCTGAACCTCCCTTGGTGCAACTTGAAGCCATTTCCTCCAGGTTTATCAATGGTAACCTGGGAGAAGAGACCAACCTCCACCTTGCTCTGACCTCCTTCCAGGGAGTTGCAGAGAGTAAGAAAGTCTCCCCTGAGCCTCTTCTTCTCCAGACTAACCAAGCCCAGTTCCCTCAGCTTCTCCTCACAACACCTGTGCTCTAGACCCTTCAGCATATCCCTTGATGATCATATCAAGGAGGACACTTGTAGTCTGGGAGCATCTCTTAAACAGATGTGAACTTCATCAACATCTCTAGTTAGCTGTCTCTAACTCTAAAACTGATGTGAAGTTTCCTCCCTTGTGCTGAAGCCAGTTCCCTTTCCACTTGCACACCCTGCTCTGGGTGCTTGGCTCTGCTGGTGGAGAGAAGCTGACAGGCTCATGGATGGATCAGTTTTGACTCCTGGTCAGTCCTTCCAGTGAAACAGGTAGACTCTGCTGCCTCTACACAGGCACTTTCCAGAGCACAGCTGTGTGTTAACTGTAAAATTCCTGATTTGCAAAGCCCTCTGTGGCCACAAGGTTGGGTTTAATAGACAAACTTTTGGGGAGCAATATGTTCTTTCTACCTTCAGCCCAGGAGTATTTCCCCCCTCCCCTTTCTGAAGAAGCTGGTATGTAAAAATGGGAATCAAAACAAGTCTTCTGAGACAGCTCAGCTCCTGAGCATGTGTGGATGTGACTTCTGGAAGAAAAGCCCAAATGCAATGTGTCAGGCAAAGGGAGTTAGAGAAAACTTGTACTGAGTAACTCTTGCTTGAGGTGTAGCTTAAGGGAGTATAGGAAAAACACAGACATTACACAACTCCAAATCATATCCTGGTAACAGGCTTTAGAAATAACTGACTAATGAGCGTCTCAAATTGCTGCCAGACGTCCTTGAGCAGCCATGGAAAAGTAGGAGAGAGATAAAAATGTGACATCTGGAAGCAAGTTACCATTTCTCCTAGGAAACAGAGGAGTTGCAACAGAAGAAACCACCCTGGCTCGGGGGATGAAGGCTCTGGTGAGGAAGCCCAGGCAGGCTGCCCTCTGCCCTGCCCAGTGCAGCAGCTCCTGCTGGAGAGAGGATGAGCAGACACTCCTGTGGTGCTGTTCCTGGGGACGGTTTCTAGCCTCACACCTTCTGCAGGTGTTAAAGAAAGGATGAGCATGAGTGTAAAGATGCCAGTTAGAGTTGTTTTCCTCCCCTGAAGCTTCTCCAGCTCTCCTGTGTCCTGTGGTAGGTTCAGGGGAAAAATACAACATCCCATTTTAAGACCCAGTCCCTCAGGCCTGGATGGTCTTTTTGCAGTTCTTTGTGGTCAGCCTTTCTCTGTGCCATGCTGAACTACTGGGTTATGATCATCAATCTTTGATCTTTTGGGGGTTGTTTCCCTTCCCCAGATACTTTGAGACTATTGTGAAGAGCTCAAATCCCAGCAGAACTTCCTGGGCACCTTTCTGCACCAATGAACCAGCTGTTTATTCCTTTCTTCTAACAACTTATTTAGCCAAGCACAAACCTTCCTCTTTTCACAGAATCACAGAACAGTTTGGGTTGGAGGAGACCTTTCAAAGGTCATCTAGTCCAACCCCCTGCAGTCAGCAGGGACATCTGCAACCAGATCAGGTTGCTCAGAACCCTAACCAACCTGACCTGGAATGGTTCCAGAGATGGGACATCTCCCACCTTTCTGGGCAACCTTGGGTCAGTGTCTCAACACCCTCAGGATACAACATTTCTTCCTTCTAGCTTAGTCTGTATCTCTCTCTTATACTTTCAGATCATCACCCCTTGTCCTGCCACAACAGGTCCTGCTATAAGGTCTGTCCCCATCTTCCTTAGAGGCCTCCTTGCAGTACTGAAAGGCCACTGAAGTAGCAACTTTTACTCTGTGGCACTTCAGTTTCCTTAAAATCCTTCAGGGAAGGGTGTTGCAAAACCAATTGGGACACCCAGGTAGCCTGGCCCACCTGTAGGTCAGTTCTTCCTTACCTGGAGAGCTCAGCTGGGTTCCTGAAGGAGGAAGGGAGAAGCTGCCTTGACTTTACCTGAGTGACAGAAGAAATGCTGCTTAAAGATGACACTTTGCCTCCTCCTTACTGCTTTCTGTTTGTGACTCATCCCTCTTCACTTTGTTTACTCCCAAACTTCATGACTCTTCCAAGAGACAATCTGAAGCCAGGCCTTTGGGAGGGGTTTTTCTGTGCCCTCCCCCTGCAGAGTGTGGGAATCCTTCCAGCTTCTTCCCCAGTGCCTGCAGCCATGATCAATTCATTTAGCCTTATCCTTGCTGACTCTTGGGTTTAGTTTTTCAGTTCCCATCTCATGTGGAGCACTCTCTGGCAGGCTTCCTACTCTTGTGGAGCATGAAGAAGATAACTGCTAGTTTGGATGCCTCTCATTAGCTCTCTCCCAAACTTTTCTGCCCTATGTTGGCACATTTCTGGTCCCTGCTGAGCCTTTCAGGTAACAAGGGAGGTGACAGGAGCTCGCTGCTCCTCAGCTGTAGCTTGCACATCCCCAGGCAGCAGTGTCCAGGCATGGAGCCCATTAAATATCAGAGGATTTGGGTGGATTTTGGATCCAGCACAAGCACCCACAGCAGTGACAATTCAGTTCTTCAACGTGTGCTGATTGCCCCGGGTGTCTTTGGGGGCATGGCTATGGCATGCAAGGGGAGGAAGAGGTAAGCCCCAGACTGTCTCTTTGCGGACTTCAAACCCAAACTAAATTGGCTTTGAGAAGGCAGGATCTGGAGAGAAAAATGTTTCTCACTAAGCTACAAAGGTGCAAAGGTTGCTTTCAAGTTCTAGTCTTGCTGAGCCTGCCTTAAATAGGAGGCAGGATCAAAGCAGGAGGAGTGCTGCTTTAGCAATGTCAAGAAGTTACATTTCCTATTGGTTAGGGAAAAAATTGCTGTAAAACACAATAAAACTGCCCTGAACATTAATTTCTTCTTCTATTTCTTTGGGCATTGAAGAGAGCTCTGGGGAATTTAAGGGGCTGCTCAGCTTCTCACAGGAGGCTTTCCAATTTCCCACTTTCCCATTGCCATTTATATTTCACAGCTCAGGCCATGGCTGGTTTTCTTTGCTGAGGTTAGGACTCCTCCAGCCTTTGGGGAAGGGCTGAAATATGCAGTTTCCTCCTTTGGGACACTAATATTTTATTCCTCTCTCCCCCAAAACCTTTTCAGGCTTGTCAGAGCTTTGCATCTGATTAGAAATGGTGCTTTCTGCTACCTGCAGTGTCTTTGACAGTTCCCTGATGGATGTTCCATAGTGGAGCATCACCAAGATGCTGCCTGAAGTAGCAATGATAAGCAAATGGAGTTGGCCCTTCACTTGATTTTATTATTTGATCAGATCTAGGGGCTTCTGTCTCAGGTTTCTACCCTGGTTACCAGCAGTGGAGCCTGCAGGACTTGGTTTGGTCTGTGAGGGCACATGCTGCCTGAAGAGCTTTGTTTGACCATGTAGACCTATCCTCTTGTACAACTTCTCCCCATTTCTGATCTGGTGAGCTCTGTAACCTTCTTTAGCAGCAGCAGAAGGAATGAGGTAGTTAAATTAGCTGGGTTGATAATCCCTGATTAGCTGCTTGCTGCAGTTCATTCTTAAGCTAGAGGCAGGAGCAGAGGAGTAACTTTGCATGGGTTTGTTACTGTCAGAAGAGAATTGGAGCTCCTAGAGGGCTTAAGGCTGGAGGGTTGGTATCCAGCTCTACTCCTGCTTAGGCATCAAGTGATGTGCATCCTACAGAAGATGAGTAGCTGCTCCTGGGCTTTGAAGGCACAGAGAAGAGTGGAGAGCCCTGTGAAAGGGAGCAGAGGTTTGGCAGCTGCTGAAACTGGGACGATATGGCCACGTGAAAAACTTCACATGGCAAGTAAATGGTGCTGCTTCTGCAAAGCAGTAGTGGCAGTGAGTGTGGGTGACCCTGCTGAGGGCAGGGGGGAAGAATGGATTTCATGAGGGGTGCAGAGAACAGGGAGACAAAACATTTCTAGTTATCCAAAAGTTTCTGTAAGGGCTCCTGGGAATAGCACCTGGTCTGGTGAGTGGCATCCCTGCCCAGTGCAAGGGGGTTGGAACTAGATGATCCTTGAGGTCCCTTCCAAGCCAAACCATTCTATTATTCTGTGTGCTTTGTGGTCTTTGGAAGTTCAAATTTCATCTGGTCCAAAGACATTTTGCAGGAGATCCAAGTGTGGTTTCGGTGGGGAAGGCTGCTGCGCAGCAGGACTGTGGTGCCTCTAGCAGGAAGGGTTTTCACTTGGGCTGTAGTGGAGTTCTCCTGCCATTTTGGGGTGATTTTGGTGTAGAGTCAGAAAAGCACTTTCCTCCTTAAGTGCCTTGATGTGGAAATGAAAGCAGTGACCAAGCAGAACATCTTCAGAGCTAAGAAGTGAAAGATTGTGCTTTCTTTTTTTTTCTTTTGTTGAGAGGGGAAAAAAAGGCACTAAAGCAGGGAGGACATGGGTGAAGAATGGAGTCTGTAATCAGGAATGGCTAATTGGGGATGCTGTTAGGATTGCTGTGGATAAAGATAAGCAGGGTAGGCCAAGAGCTTCCTGGAGTTCATGCTAACACTAGAGGAACCTGTTGGAGCTTCCTCTAAACCAGCACATTTTCTAGGGTGAACCGGTGGTGGCGGTGGGGGAGACCAACAGAGACCAACTCCCTCATGGAACCTTTCTTTCCTCAGACATGTAAAGTGTGCCACATGATGCTGCCCAACCAGTGCAGTTTCTGTGCCCACCAGAGGATCCACGCTCACAAGTCTCCCTTCTGCTGCCCGGAGTGCGGAGCCGTCTGCCGCTCTGCCTACTTCCAGACGCACGTCAAGGAGAACTGCCTGCACTACTCCCGCAAAGTCGGCTTCAGGTGCGTGTGGCGCCGCAGGCTCCGGGCCAGGGTGCTGAGAGGGAGTGGGCAGCTGGGCCTGAGACCTAGCCTGCCTTGACAGCAGCAACCAAAGAGGAGGGGAGGCCAGGCCTGGTGTGGTTTTCTTGCATGGCATAAGAGATTTGAAATGGGGAATGATTCAGTGGATTGGAGAGGAGGTTTCCGAGAGCAGAAATGATTCTGAGGCAGCCTGAAGCTGAAAGGTGTTCGTATTGGATGCCAGGTGCAGGCAGGCATCTCAGGATTGATATTTACAGCACAAAGATTGCACATCTCCATCCTATAACTCTCTTTTAAGGTCTGAACTTCCATTTCTGCCAGGGTTAATGGACTGAGGTGTGGGTGCCTTCAAGATGAGGGTTTATTTTCCTCTCTGCCCCTCCAACTCTCCAAACACTTCTCATGAACTGAGACAGATGGAGAAAGGCTCCTAAGGTTCTGGTTGCAGTGGTGTGCATGTACATGCATTTTTTCTCCAACTGAATTGATTGCTTTTATTAAAGACATAACTTTTCCCTACAAGCCTTTCCTCCTTGGCACATGTGGCTCACCTCAGCTACAGCACAGCTCTTAAGACACAGATGCTTTTCTTGGAAGATGAGACTGGGTGACCTTTTAAGATTCCTTAAAGTTCTTCCTTCCTTTTCTTTTCTTCTTTCTCCATTTTCCATTCGAAATCTAAAATGAACAGAGCAATTTCTGCTCTTGGAGCTCTTCTGGTAAGATGTCTGCAAATTCAGGAAGCCTCCACTATGTGGTTTGTTTTGAAATCACACTTCAGTTTGGAAGGGCTTTTTCTTTCAGCCATGAAGACAAACAGACACATAAGAAACTGATTCTGAATTTAATGATGTGCAGATAATGTTTCTTCATGTAGGATCTGAATTGAGAGGGCACAGCCCACAACGAAGAGTTAATTCCACTGCAAGTTAAATGGCTGGGATTCTTGGGCTGCTAGAAAATGAGTTCATCTGAGAGGAAAGCTGGAAAAAGAATGTTTTCCCCAAGATGGAAAAATGGGAATGGAGTAGATGTCAGAAAATGACCCAGAGGTTTGGTGCAGTTCTCTGTCCTTCAGTGGCACCTGAGAATCCCAAATGCAGGCACAGCTTCCTCACACTGAGCTGCTAGTGCAGCATCTCCACTGCCATCCGTGGCTCCACCAATGAGGTGGCATAGGATCATGCTGGCCTGAGCTGTATTCTGTGGGAAGCTCAAGTCTTTGAGCAGTGATCAACCCAAAGTCCTTTCTCCTCTATTTCTAACCCCAGTGGGCTCCCAGTGTACAGCAGAGCTTGGGCCTGGCCTGGTGTTCTTTAGAAGCATTATTGTTCCAGCAGTATTGCAGTAATGTCTTTATGATGCCCTGATCCTTGTCAGCAATGAGCACTTCCATCTGTCTGCAGATGTCATTGGCAAAGGTCTGCTTTCTGTGCCAGGGACATCAGTGAAGATTTAAACCAGGACAGAGCCCAAGAACGATATTTAGGGATTTTACTCAGCTTCTCTAGAAGCTAAATTTCTTCAAGGCCTCCTCTAATTCACATCTGCTCAAGCTCATCTGTGAAAACTGAGTCCACCAGACAGGTGAACTTCTGGCTGTGCCATCCTTGTTAGCCTGCCTGGCTCTGCTGCAGGGTTGATACCATCAGCATTGCTGGAAACAGAAGAAAGAAATTTTAGTTGCAGCACTGTGTCTGGATAATCTGTGGCATCTGCCCTGTGGTCACGTAGCAACTTGACTTCTTTCTCTTTGGTTACTGGCAGAGTTGAAAAGCCAAGGAGTTCCTTAAATCCTTCCCAGGATCAGCTTGACTTTTGCTGCTTCTCATTAGATCCCTGTTTTTCTTGAGTTTCTGATGCCTAAGTGCGTTTTTGTTGTTGTGATCAGTCCTTCTTTAGTCTCCTGGTCTGCTCATACCCCAATACGTTAAATAAAGATTGGAGTGAGATTTGTTTGTTTTGGGTTGAAGTCATGGCTGGTGATTACACTGAAAAGAGAGGTCTTCTGCAGTTAATTAAAACCAACAAGTCTGTTCTAAATGCTCCTTTCCACTTGGCTCTGTGTGTCACCTCCCTGCTTTTTCCAAGCACCTTCCAGCTGTCCCCACTGATTTGGGACTCATTTCCCTGCTGGGTGCCACCTGGAGGGTTGAGGGGCCGAAAGGTGTTGGCATAGGAAGTGCTGGGAGGGTTAAGACAACATCTGGTAGCTTTATCTTCTCTCCGAGGATGCTTTCCAAGACTTTCATGCCAGTCCTTCTTGCCCTGAGGCTATCTTGAGAGTCTTCTCTTGCAAATGATTCCCCAAACTAGGGAGATGGTAGCAAGATTTGCGCTCTGCCTGTGACATCCTCCATTCACATTGTTCTGCTAATGAGTTTGCTTTATCAAACCTTGTCCTTCTGGCACTGGGATTCTTGATTACAAAGTGGCTGTTGTTGAAAACTTCCACTTACTGCAAATTAAATTAACTTGTGGTCCTTTGACCCTCAGTTAGTAGTTATTTCATCCATAATTCTAAATGAAGTACTTACCAAAACCATCTCTTGTCAGCTTGGGCAGGATGTGCGTGTAAGAAGTCCACTGGATGTTCCTGGATGCACCAGCCAGACCTTCCTGTCAGCATTAGCATTTGTACTTCCATTTTACCTGGGGGATTCATTCTTCCATAATAACATAGGTCCTGGTGTTGCTATCCTAGAAAATCTCTCTCTCACTCCTGATCTCAGGAGAGGATCAGGCTTGAAGGCAGAGCTACCTGAGCAGAATGTTTTTGTGCTTCCCCAAGGATGACACCAGCTGTTGTCACTGCTTCCCTCTCCAGGCCTAAGCAAACAGCATTTCTGTGGATGTTTGGGGGGGAAGAGAGTTTGGCTTCTTCAGGCTGGCTTCTGCCTAATGATCTTTTGAAGTGGAACTTCAAAGCATGGGCTTGTTTCCTAAACACTGTTGGGAGGCTCCTTTGGAGGGAGGGATAATCCAGCAGCATGTTTGCTTACGATAGGGGCTTGGAGCTCCTCCAGTGGTCTGATGGCCAGGGTCCATCTGCGACGGCAGGGTCCGTGCCGTGGCACTGCTCAGCACACAGAGCCCAGCAGAGCTGGGGGCAAGCAGCAGGGCTCAGAACAAAGGCAAGAAGATGCTTACAAAGTAGCTTAACCCCAGGCTCGCCAGAGGAAGTTATCCCTCTGTGTCCCTTCATATCCTAGCAGCATGAGCCCTGGCTCCTTGGATGGCCCAGCTGAGCTCCTCTGCTCTGCTGCTCTGCATGTGCAGCACTGCTTGGGCGCAGTTGTGCCATTAGGGATTTTTATTGACTCTTCAGTTTTGGGCCCTTGCTCCAAGAAGGACATTGAGGTGCTGGAGGGTGTCCAAAGAAGGGCAATGAAAGCTGGTGAAGGGTCTAGAGCACAGGTGTTGTGAGGGGCAGCTGAGGGAACTGGGCTTGGTTAGTCTGGAGAAGAGGAGGCTCAGGGGAGACCTTCTCACTTTCCGCAACTCCCTGGAAGGAGGTTGGAGCCAGGTGGAGGTTGGTCTCTTCTCCCAGGTTACCATTGATAAACCTGGAGGAAATGGCTTCAAGTTGCACCAAGGGAGGTTCAGATTTGATATTAGGAAGAATTTCTTCCCTGAGAGGATTCTCAGGCTTTGGCCCAGGCTGCCCAGGGCAGTGGTGGAGTCACCATCCCTGGAGGGGTTCAAAACCATGGAGATGTGGTGCCTGGGGCCACGGTATAGTGGTGAGCATAGGGGTGTTGGGTGGATGCTTGGACTGATGATCTCAGAGGGTTTCTCCAACCTTAATAATGATTCTAGGATTCTTAGGAGGGTTTGTCCTGGGAACTAACTGGTATTTATGCTGCTTATTGCTACCCACAGATCTCATCAGATGCTGTTAGGATTAGAATCACAGAATGTCCAGCTTTGGACGGATCCATGAGGATCATTGAGTCCCAACTCCTGTCTATGCACAGGATGACTTCTTCCTCTAGTTCCTCACTTGTAGCTGTGGTGGAAGAGGCTTTCACAAGCACAGGGCTGGTATTTTGCTGAACCTCTATTTTTTTTTTCCTGGGTTGTTTTAGTCTCTGAAGGCTTCTTTCCTTGCCCTTATTTTCTTGTCAGCTAGCTGTGAGATCTGCCCAGTGTGTGAATTCCTGGATCGTCTTCCTCCTCCACTCTTCCACCTTGCCACTGGAGAAACCTGGGGCTTGCCTCCAACTGCACTGCTTTGCTTCTGGATTGGAAGCAACACCGTGGCTGTAACCCAGTTCTTCCTTTGTGCATCCCCCCAGGTGCATCCATTGTGCAGTTATCTTCATGAGCCTGCCCATGCTGAGAGGGCACATCCAGGAGAAGCACTGCGAAGTCTTCCACAAGTGTTCTTTCTGCCCGATGGCCTTCAAGTCGGCTGACAGCACCGTCGCTCACATGGCCAGCCAGCACCCAGCAGAGCCTTACAAGAATTCTCTGTAAGTGGTTTGGGTTTATTCCTTCTTCTCCTTTGCTGAGTAGCTCCAGGATTCCTCTTTTCCCTCCCAGTTTGGGGTGTTCTTTCCTGATTTTTGGTTTCTGTCCTCATATGAGCAGATCTGCTCCTTTGTCTGCTGGTGGGGGCCTGTTGCTAGCTACAGCGTGCTCTCCTTGGTACCAACGTGGTCTCCTGGGTAGGAGGAAAGGAGTTTGGGCAGGGAAGAGCTGAATATCCATACTAGGAACTCAGTGGTCACCTCTCGTCCAGCAGGAGCCACGGTGGCACCTCTTGGCAGATGGCTCCAGGCCATCAGCTGCATCTGGCACTCCAGTGCAAGAGGAGAGTTGTGCCATGCAGTGCTGTCCCCAAAAATCACTGGAGAGCAATCTCCTGGTTTTTTTTCCAGTCTGTAGCTTGAGCTAATGCCAGAAATGTGTCCTTTATGGGAGGAACTATGGAAAGGTGGGATGAGAAGTAAGGTGCAGCTAGCCCCTATAGCTTGACTTTGCTCCCCTCTGTCTGCACTTACTGCCCCACACAGGTAGGTAGTTAGACCTATATGTAAGAAGTAGGGTTGTTTTTAGAAAGCTATGGTATGTGCCCGAGGCATTTTGTTGTTCTTCCCAGTTGTGCTAATGGTTTAGTTGTCCACGTGGGGGTGTGTTGTCAGGGAGATCACAGCCCTCCTCAGAAGCCTATCCGTTTCTGAAGCTGCTGGGGTAACATTCCCACTGTCTTCTTAGGAAGACAACTAAAGAAGAGAGAGACTGAGTTTACAGTTCGTTTTTGCATCGTTCCAGGGTGATCTACAAATGCTCTTGTGAGACAGTCTTTCACAAGAAGAAGCTGCTCCAAGAGCACTTCCAGCAGAACGTCAACAAGTTGTTAGTGGCAGTGTTTAAGTGCCCACAGTGTCAGCTGGTCTATATGCAGAAGCAGCAGCTAATGCAGCACGTTAAGGTAGGTAACTCCCACTACTTAATTGGATTTGGTGAGGTCACAGGGAGTTTACATCAACTGTGTGAGGAGACTGGGGGAAGAAGTGGAAGGTTCTTAAGGAATATATTCATGTTCAAACAGACTACAGTGATTTCCAGTATTCCCTAGAAACATCAGTGAAGCATTTTGTGTTAGCTGGTAATAATCCAGGCAGTGACTCACATCTATATCTACTTCAACCTTATTCAGAGCCTTGATTTCTACAGGTGGATCTTTCTGATTTTTAACTCCTCTCTCTTCAGCTGAAAGAAGTGATTAAACTGGGGCAGGAGCTTTAGCTTTGCTTAGGAGTCAGGGAGAAGTACTTTCTGGCCACAGTGTTGCTGAGTTTGTATCATGACAGCTGAACCTTGCTTCTTTTGGTGCTTGCCTAGAGAGATTTGGCCTCCTGGCAGCTGTTTCCCTGTGTCCCTGGCTGCTCCTCTTGCCTGCAGAACCACAGCAGGTTGCAAGAGGGGAGTGAGGGAGTGAATGAGTGATTGCCCTTGGAGGTACCAGCCTTCAGGAGGCGTCTGTGTCCGTGCTGGCACTGCTCAGGCTGCTCCAGAAGATGGTCTGACACGGATAGTTGTGTGCAACCCCAAAAGTTGGTGGGAATGGTGGTCTGGAGACTGCTTTGAACCTGCCCTCCCACAGTAACAGCTCATACTGCAATAGTCTCACCCTCATTCATCACTCTTAGGAGAAGCTGGTTATTGTCCATTTGGTGGTGGCTTCTGGAGGGATGCTTGTGAGGACTTGCAGATCTGATTATCCCATAAACGTGGGGGCATTGCATTTTTCTCTTGCCTTCCCTGTTTCTCCAGTGCCTGACAACATTGCCAGGGAATCCTTTCAGAAGATGTCTTGGTGGCATTCTGAAGAGTGTGCTTGCACAGTCTTATTTCCCTTTGATTAGGGGAGAAAAAAGTGACACTTTTTTTTTTAGTCAGTGACTTTATTTTGTTTATACTTACACTTAAAAGGCAAGAAGATTGATGAGCTCCATCCTAAAAGCAAAACCCATTCAAAGCTACTTCTTTGCTCTCTCTCCCCCGTGCCTTTAACTTGCAAATCTGGAACTGCTTTGGGTGCAGTCATGAATTAAAATCAGAAGCCCTCCTGTGAAGTTGATGATTGCTAACCTTCCTGTATTATAGCTAGGAAAATGGAATTGAGATTAAGGCTGGGACCTTCAAAGAGACGTTCAACCCCAGTGCTAAAAGACCGGGATTGAGCTGAGGTGCACAACTTGTGGCAGTTCCTTTGCAGATCCCAGCCCCGGGGACCTGCCTGCAGCAGTTCCTACCCCGGTGCCTGACATCTCCACTATGAAACGTTGGTCTTTGAACCACGAGGCCGAGTTTGGCCATCACCAAGTCTTTGAGATGGTAATTGGAGAAGGCTCTTTGGCTGTGGCAGAGTAGTAATTGCACTAACCTATCTCCTCTCCTATCAAAGCCTGCTCCTTTCTGTTATACGGAGTTTATAGGAGGTGCTGGCCAGTGTGTGCCTACATGCAAACCAGAAGCTGTGTGCCTTCTCCTCTTCCTTGCCTTTCCCTTCTGACAGCATAAGAGCCGGAGTTAGGAGCTCTGCTTCCTGTTATTGATTCTGCAGAGAACTCAATTCATTTTTCTGTGCTCCTGGTTTGTTTCTTTTTCCCCTCAGTGGTGTAATAACAGGAGAAGTGGAGTAATGGGTACTAATGTACTCTCTGCTCAGAAAAGACTCTTGAGATTTCCAGATGGGAGAGAGGTGAGATGTTCATGCTGCCCTAAATAGCTGTGGAGCAGCTGTCACTGTCCTGCCACTGCATGAAAGAGCTGCTTTCTGCAGACTTCAGCTGGATCAGGTGCAAAGCACACAGGATTCTCAGATGAGACCTAGTGTTTTGAAGTTTGTTTGGTGTCTAACCCACGGAAAGACTTCCAAAGGCCTGGGGCCTTCATGTGTTGAAACTTTACCCATTATTAATTACTGTGCACAATTAAACCTCTAAATTACCCTTTTGTGTGCATGAGCAGTTGTTGTTCCTAGGGGAGTTTCTTGAGGTTTCTTTGGTAGGTTGCTGTTCTACTTGCTTTTGCTTTCCCACAGCTCTTTGTTTCTGCATTACTTTCCTTAATGTTCAGGCTTTTTTTTATGTTAAAATACCTTTTTTTTGGAGGACATTGGATTTGGGTCTGTTGGACACCCAAAGAGCCTGCAGACATATTCCTTATAAGGCTGGTTTCTGGCTTTGTCAGGAGCAAAGTTTTGAACTGTGATAATGTAAATAGCGCTAGATGGTGTGGAACTGAAGACAGCAGGATTGGAGAAGCTGTGAGAGGTTGTCTCTTCCCTTCCCTTGAGCAAAGATAAAGCAGCTTTGGAGCCCCCAAGATAACAGTGAACATTTCATGCCGAGCTAAGCAAAGCTCTGTGGTGTCAGAGCTGAGGTGCTTAGGTTCAGCATGACAATTAACCTTTCTCTTCCCTGTTTAACCAGAGTTCTCAAGAGCTCATCCAAAATGTTAAACTGGCAGCACTAAGGAGCTGCTGTTGTCATCCAGGAAACATAAATAGAGGCTTCCTGTTTCTTGGGGAAAGCTGCAGCCAGCTTCAAGGGGAAATGGGAAGATGTGCAGGAGCGAGACATCAGCAGGTTGGGTTGGGGAGTGGGGGCTGAAGTTACTTATTTACATAACAATACATGATAAATGGTATTTACTGATAAATAAAAGTATATCATATGAATGGCATAAAAATGTTTGCTGTGTGTTCATTGTTATTGTTATCCAGGGTGTTCATGGAGTCCCTCAAAGTCCTGAGGAGCTCCCCGACTTCCCACACAAATCTGAGAAGGCATCAAGGAACCAGGTTCATGCCCCACCAAAGGAGCTGTCGGTAGCCAATGGGACTTCCCACTCCTCTCTACTGAGGAAGGACATGAGGGTGGAAGGACACAATTCTGAATCCAAGTCCAGACTGAGGAGAACTGGTTGGACTTGCAAGGAATGTTCACAGTGGATCCCTGATCGGGAAACCTACGTGTCCCACATGAAGAGAAACCATGGAAGGGTAAGGGCTCAGATGAAACATTTCACCTAGGTAACAAGATATTTTCAGCAAAAGAGTCTGGTAATTGTTAGTATTTGGGGCAAAAAGAAATGGAGAATCTGTTTGCCAGCTCAGTGCCAGGACAAAAGAAATGATGTAGTCTGTTGTAAGCACCCTTTCTGTTCTTGACCATACACTCGACAACCTGCATACCTCAGCCTCTTTGCTCTTCCTTCTCCCACTGCATCTAATGCCAGGCTTCCTCTTTGGCTCCTCTGGGCAAGTGGATGGAAAGTCATGTCTTCTCCAGTTGCTGCTTCACCAGTTTGATCCAAATGACCCACACTCAAAGTTACAGAAGGACATACAGTTCCTCTACATGATGTATTGCTTGGTAGATATGACTGCATCTGTCTGAGGAAGAGGAGCAGACTTCATGCAGTGAAGAACTGCAAACCTCAGTTTTGTTGGTGTCGTTCAGCTCAAGCCTTGTGTTGCCTGGGCCACCTTCTGTCAAGCTAATCCTTGCTTGCTAGCAGAACATAGGCCAAGATGCTGCGTGCAGCCAGGTGCCTTAGGACTTTGGCATCAGGACTTCTTGTTTGATATAGAGTCACCCTTCCACTGAGTTAATTCTGCAGAGGGTCCTGCAGTGAAATGAGCCCACAGGAGAAGCAGCTAATGCTATAAATCAACCATGTGCTTTAGCTAGTCCTGGTTTTTATAAGACCAGTGCTGGTATTAGCCAGCTGAGTATAGGTGGGACCCCAAGACCTCAGTGGTCTTGATCAGCAGAAGAGGGATTTTCCTCCCCTGGGAGGTAAGGTCCAGATGAAGAGCATGGGAATGTTAGGATCCAGTCAGTGCCTTCCCTCTCCTGTTGTTGAAAGCTGTTTCTGTTTTTCTGCTAGTCTCTGAAGAGGTTTCCCTGCCGGCAGTGCGAGCGCTCCTTCAACGCCACCAACAGCCTGCGCAGACACATCCGCAACAACCACGACACAGCAAAGAAAGTTTACACTTGCTGGTAGGTACTGAACCACCACCTTGCCAACCTGTTTCCACCTTGCAACATGAAGGTTAACCTCTCATCTTTGGAAGCCCTTTGTTAAGAGATCATCTACTCAAGCTATAAGTTGCTGAGGGAGAGTGTGAAGAAGAGCGTGTTGAACGTGAGAGCCTTGGTGCCTAATGTGAGTCCTTGCACAAAAAATGCCCTTTGGAAACTTAGGGTGAGGTTTGATTTGAGATCTGCAGGTGCAAAATGAGAATTACAGACTCGCAGGATCCTGCAGGTTGGCAAAGACCTCTAAGATCATCAAACCCCACCTGTTGACCCAAGACCACCATGCCACTAAGCCATGTCATAAGGTGTGATGTCTACATGTTCTTTGAACACCTCCAGGGATGGTGACTCCACCACTGCTCTGGGCAGCCTGGGCCAATGCTTAACCACTCTTTCAGGGAAGAAATCGTTCCTAATATCCAACCTAAACCTCCCTTGGCACAACTTGAGGCCATTTCCTCTTGTCCTATTGCTAGTTCCCTGGGAGAAGAGACCAACCCTCATCTGGCTCCAACCTCCTTTCAGGGAATTGTAGAGAGCGGGATGGTCTCCCCCTGAGCCTCCTTTTCTCCAGGCTGAAATTATATTGTGAACCCTTGTGGAACAGTCAATAAAATGTTGGGCCAATCTTTTGCAGCTTCGTGGTTGGTGTGGTCATGTATCGCTCTTGTGCCTTCCTGAAGCAAAAGCAGCACAGAAGGGGAGTAAAATCCCAGGGAACCAGGCCACTAGATCTTGCCACCGCTTACTGGCTGCACAGGCTGCAGGGCAACGGAGAACTAAGCCTGCTGGATTTGCTTGGGAAGACACACCTCAAAGTAGGAAAACGAGTTTGGAGGCTTCACATGAGCTCTGGAAATCAGTAATGAAGGAAAATTAGTGCTGGTGAACAGATTTTACCTGCAAATAGAGAGTCAGTTCAGGACAAAGCCCAGTGCTTACTAGACTGCGTCCACAACTTCTGCATTCTCGTCTGCTGTTGCAGAATCGTTCGTCCAGCTGAGCGTGCAAGCATGCAAACTTGCTTCCTGTCTCGTTCTGTGACATCCTTCTGACACAATTAAAGCACAGCTGTGGAAGTTCATAGTGATGTAGGTTAGGGTTGGTTTTTGGTTTAATATTTGAAGTAAAATGTTGGTGCTTCTGAAGAGCAGTCTGTCGCTTCGCTGCACTTAGGTTACTTAAAAGCTTGTCTCAAAGTACGTGCCTCGTGTGCTCTGTTTCTTTGGAGTGCCTGATGAGCCACAGTAGCTTTTAGTAAATGGATAAAGTGTTGGCATCACTGCTGGGGCCTGATAGGAAGATATTCCTGATGCACTTTTTGGCCAGGGCTTCTAAAACTTTCCATTTCTTGTAAGTGTGCTCTAGTTGGAACCCCTGGAGAAGGTGAAATGTTGGCTCCCAGTGTGTTTCATTCTGCTTTCAATTTTGGGCCATGGTCTTTGGAGTTAACATGCACCTGATTTGTGTAAATCTATTCTTCCTGGGTCAGTTGTTTTTCAAGTGAAGTGCATCAGAATCAAAGTGAAGATAGGGCTTAGCTGGGAAGATGGATTTCAGCAGCCTGGGGCGTGCCAGAGCCTCCTGGCTGCACTAGCTCATACAGGCCTTGGAGTGAACAGCACACAGTTGTGGGTCCACAGCTTCACCCAAGGGTCCCTGGCTATGCCATGTTCACAGCAGAGAAGACACAGCTAGAAATTCAAGTGAATTGTGGTTGTGTTTAATTCCTGAGCTTGTAATTGCTCCTTCTCCAAATCTGTTGAAGTCTTAATTGGGCAGTGCTCGTGCTCTCTGTAGTGAAATCACAGCCCTCTTCTGAGAAAGCCTCTTCCTTGAAATGCTTGTCAAGCATCTCCAACAGCTGCTCTTTGCTTGAATCTCAGGTCTTCTGTCTCCTCCCTTTGATCCCCTTAGTTTGTCCAGAGTGCTCTTCTAAAAGTCTCTGACTGTTGCTTCCAGTCCTTCCTCAGCTTCTTTCTGTGAGGTCTCCAAGGCTTCATTTGTCTGCTGCTTCTTTTCTTTTCCCTTGGTTGCTGGTGTCTGGTTTCCTTCTTCCCACCAGGCAGTTTGTATCTGTCTCATCTGTTACTCCCTCTGAGGGTTTTGATGCCTTAACCTCCTGTCACCCTCTTCTCCTGGATGTGAAGCAGGAGTTAAACTTGTCACCGATCCAACAACGAGTATTTTGGTGACTCCATGCTGCCTTGTAGGTGACCTCCCTCAGGCTTCTCCTCCTCTTCCTGCACTGCTTAGGTCTCTGCCTTCTGTTGAATTTGTAAGGAGAAACCAGTGATGGAGGACTTGCTTGCACCACCCTCCTGCTGAGCTTGTCGCTGGAGTAAATCAAGTTAGGAAAGCATCTTTCCCTGCTCACATGACAACAGCTCTAAATTAGGACAAATTGCAAAACATTCTGATGCTTTGTGTCTTTTCTTTCATCATTTGCTTGGTATTGTTATGAGAACAAGGCCTGGTTTTCCCAAGTCCTTAAGTACAAACTGTCTGGAAGGCTTGCTTTTCAACATGTGTATTTTTGATACCACTTGATAACCTCTCCTCTTTCCTCCATGGGGGAGAAAAATTCCACCATTATTAAATATTGATTTCTCATCTAAGCAGTTCCTGTTCAAAACCCAAAGTGTTCAATGAGCACATCTGCATCTTCACATCGTTCCTGGCGCTGCCTAGTTACTGGAAGATCAGTAGGAATCTTCTTCTGGCCTTTGAAGAGATGTCTTTGTTGCCCAGAGACATTTCATCTCCCCTCTGTTGCCTTTCATCCCTTGCTGCCTACATTTCAGCTGCAATTTGTGCATTTCAGAGCAGTCTGGTCTGGCTTTGCCCCATGGCTCACGTCGCTGAGTGGCTGATGGGACCTTCCCCTGTCCTGCTGGCAGGCAGTATCAGAGTACAAAGTCCATTTTGGCTTTCCCGCTGGCTGATGGAGACCTCTCTGTACTTCACCGTGGTGCAAGGGGGTGGTTTGTTTGTCTGCAAGACCTGGCACTTATTTCCAGTAGGCCTGGGTCATCTGGGGGCGAAGGTTAACAGCTGGCACATCCCCTTCAGCTCTTTTGAAATGCCAGCCGTGCTCTCTGGCAGCTTTCGGATCATACCAAGCTTTAACAGGAACAGTTACATCCAAAGGATGCATTCCTGAGTGCTTCTACCTAGGCTGTTGTTGCTGAAGTTGGAAGTTGAGCAGTTTTGTAAGAATTTTAGGTGTCTTGTGATACACATAATGGTGTGGCTGGGATGCTGCAAGCAGTGCTTGGGAGTGCTGGGTGCAGCAGCTGGTTCTGTTGCGGACCTCATGGGGTTCCAGGAGACACCAGATCACCCTGTGTGCAGAGGTCTGTCAGCTGAGAGGTGGTTTTCTCCCATGAATTTGCCATCTTGAATATTTAACTCTTACTGGTGTAGCATGTGTCACAGTGGGCCTGACCTCCACTAGTCCCAGTATTTGTGTAGTACTTTGTGTAGTCTTTGTGTAGTAGGACAGACATGTCCTACTTCCATTCTCATTCCTGCTTTGCTGGGGTAGGTTCTAAACTGTTGGAGATGTCTCTCAGGGGTCATGTTTTCTTATCAAAACCATGATTTACTGCTTATTTTGGTAACCCAGGAGGACATTACTCACCAGCCTCTGTCTCCAATGACAGCTGTTGGTTTGGCATGTAAAGAGGAGCTGCTTGGATGGATGCAAACAGCTGGACATTCAGTTTTAATACGTTTTCTTCCTCTCTTTTTATTTCCAAGGTACTGCACAGATGAAAATCAGACATTTCCTCAGCCCTTCATGCTGGAGAATCACATCAGCCTCATGCATGGCATCAAAAACCCAGACTTATCCCAGATGGCCAAAGCCAAAGCTCCAGAGGGAGACGCAGCAGAAGTAACTGCTTCATTTTCATTGAACACTAAGCGTACCTGGCGAGTAGCTGTTCCCCTGGGGGGGTTACGCTGAGCCGCAGCCATGCAGCAGCCGAGCCCTTTCCTCCACGTGGCATGTTTCCTCCTCCTCAGCTCCATCCAGTTTGCTTCTCTCTGGCAGTGTCAGGATCAGAATGGAAAGCACAGCTGAGCTGTAGCAGCACCAGGGCAACCTATCTTGCATTTTCCAAGATACTCTTGAGCACGTGGCCCTGTGCTTTACTGGCCTTTTTTCAGCCTACCTTGCAGCCAGGTCTAATTTGGGTTGTGGTGTTAGCCTTGTTTTCCCCTGCTGCTCCATTCACAAGCCTGGTACATGTTTTTTCCTCTTTCTCCCTCATTTTTTCCTGCTACTAACAAAAGATTTCTGGTTTCAAATCCTTATTAGATCCATTAGCTACGAGATCTGCATTCCTCTTAAGTAGGACTGTGCCATTTATTTTTCAGCAAATACTATTCCCTATCACTGCCATTTGTACCCTAGCATGGAGGGACTGCAGCCAAGGCTGACTCCCCTCTATTTCTGCTATTGGGTACCTCAAGAATTCAATTCCATGAGCTGGAGGGGCAGGTGGTGGCTGCACGTGGCTCCAGCTGGGTCTGCACACAGAAGCCTATAAGCTGCATCCTGAACAAAGACTGCTCGGTGCTGCTGGATAAGGAGAGAACAAAATCCCATGAAAGGACATAGCAAGTGAGCTGTCCCATGGGAGAAGGAGCTTCCTCAGGGGGGATGAGTTAAGGATATGCCATGAAGAAAAAGCCTGAGTGTTAAATCTGAGCAGCATTGTCTGGGTTAATGACCATCCCTGTGTCGCTCAGCCGCTGCTCTGTGGGCTCCTGCTTCCACACCAAGTTCACATTCTCTTTCCCTGTCACGTTTCTGCCCAGCCAGCCCCTCCCAGGTCTCCCATCACAGGACAGCAGCTGAGATCCTTCATGTTGGGAAGAGGTGATTGGGTGCTGGTAAGAAGGGCAGTGTGTGACAGGAGTCCCCAGGCATGGCTTCCTTTAGTTTGTATCAAAACACTGATGTGTATTCATATAATCCTAGATTCATCAGAGTTGGAAGGGACCTTAAAGATCATCTACTTCCAACCCCCGTGCCTGGCAAGGACACCTCCCACTAGATCAGATTGCCCAGAGCCCCATCCAGCCTGGCCTTAAACACTTCCAGGGATGGAGCTTCCACAACTTCTCTGGGCAACCTGTTCCAGTGTCTCCCCACCCTAACAGTGAAGAACTTCCTCCTAATATCCACCCTCGGGCATCTTCAGATACGCACGTGGGAATTGAGCACTTACTCTTCTGTGGGCTGGAACAATACAATAACTTCATCTTATTTTGGTTTTGGTTTGTTTTTTTTTGAAGGCCAAATCTCCAAAAAGGATGGCAGTGGAAGAGCTGGGTCAGGAAGAGACCCCTGTGGATGCCGAGGCACCACTAGCCAAAAAACTGAAGGCGCACTGGAAATGTGCCAAATGCAGCTTTGAGACGGACGTCAGTGCCGACTTCCAGCAGCACATACCTCAGCACAAGGCAGACAGCTCCACCTCCCAGTGCTTGTTCTGTGGCTTGTGCTACACCTCCCACATCTCTCTGAACAGACACCTCTTCATTGTTCATAAAGTAAAAGAGGAGGAGGAGGACGAGGAGGAGGAGGAGGAAGAAAGGCTGAAGTTACAAAGGGAGAGGAGTGAGAACGGACACGAGGGCTATAACGGCGAGATGAACACTACGGCAGAGGAAGGAAACCTGAAATGCAAAGGGTGCAAAAGTGACTCAGCTCTTTGTGAGCACAGTCAGACGTGTGGCGTGGAGGGCCCGAGGAGCACCTCGCAGAACAATCATTCAAAGTCTCTGAAGACTTAAAATACCCCTTTTGGTTGGGGGTGAGGGGGGTGTCTTTGTGTTGGGGGGGGATTTTTACTCAAAATATAAGGTGGGGATGGGGCGAATCTTTGAAATACTCTGTTGATTTCTTGGGCTGGACATTACTTTCCATTAACTTCTATTTGTAAGGGAAATTGAAAAGAGAAAAAAAAAAACCAAACCCAGAACCCAAACCTACCCAACCCTGCCATTGCATCTTAAGCACTAACTCTCTGCCAGACCAGAGAGGTGAAAAGGGAGAGCAGGGCAAGAATCCTAACTGGAGCTTATCCAGCTCCTGAGGATCAAGGAGCACTTTCTGCAGCTGCAGTTTCCTTAAGATGAGCTCTCTTCCCGTGAGCGTGCACTGCCTCAGCCTCTGACCGGAGCCCCAGCCTTGCCTTCCCTAGCTTGCTTTCTTTCTCCTTCTATTTATGGCTTCTTTTTTCTCTTCCCATCCTTCCTTTGTTTTACTCATTTTAACTCATGATGCTCAGCAAAACACGCTTGTCAGGACAATGCTGGCTGTCTGGGCTCTTCTGTGTGACGTGCAACAGGGTCAAGCTCTAAGTTGTGCTGATTTTTTTTTTTTTCCTTGCCCGAATAACAACCCTGTTTTCAAAAAGAGGCAGTTTAATGAAATGTCTTGGACATGAATCATCCTGAAAGAGAATTTTGTAGCCCCTCCCTCCTCCCCCACCTCAGGTGAGCACGGCTCAAAGCCACGTGTCACTTTAGGAAGGGCCTGGTGCCCCTCGGGGACTCGCAGCCAGCTAGCTGTGCTGCTGGAAACCATAGGGTGGGTGCAGCTGCGGCCGGTGCTCGGTGGCATATCCCAGCAGGAAGCTCGGGCAGAGTCGGGTGGCAGGTTGGCAGCATCCCTGAAAGGAGACTATCCCTCGCCTCTGTCTGCAGTGTCAGCTGGGTGAAACCATCCTAGTGCTCCTGCTGGCAGCGGCTGGGTGCCGAGGCTGCCCCGAGCAGCCCGTTGGGAGCAGCCAAGGACGGGAGCGCAGCCTGGAGAGGGGTGGCAGAGCGGGAGCCGTGTCCTGCGGCACTGCCAGGCCAGGAGCTCCGCCGGCAGGTCTCCCCTTGCCACGGCTCTGCATTCCCTGTCACCTGGGAGACGTTTCTTTCTGTGTAGTCATATTGACTCTCTCTTTCCTCACCCCTTTCCCCTCCACACACACTCTTCGTCTAATAACATCATTATCTTCGACACCGTTATTTTTTCTACGATGTTGAGCCAGGACCTGCTCGTTACTGTTTACTATGACAATGTTGAAATAATTTAAGAACTATTTATCTGACGGCACTCGGACCGCTCACTTCCTCGTCTCGACGTGTTTTGATACGGACATTTGGACTCTGTGTGGGACAGGGTGTGTGTTATCCTAGGGACGTTCAGAGTGGCAGGGGCACTCCCGAGCCCTCACCCCTCGGGTCAACCCGCAGCGGCCTCTGTGCCTTGCCACCATATTTACTTAAACGTATCGCAAATAAACGCATCCACGAGGCCTGCCTGGGCGTCGTTTTTGGCAACGGCCGCCGTAGTCTCCTACCCCCCTCCTCGCTCCGTGCCGGAAGCGGCAGTGACGCGGGGCCGGAGGCGGAAGCGGCCGGAGCGGGGCCGGAGCAGGGTTGGGGGCTGGGGCCGGGCGGGCGTTGGGGCCGCCGCGCTCGGGGCCCGCGATGCTGTCCCTGGACTTTCTGGACGATGTTCGGCGCATGAACAAGCGGCAGGTGCCGAACCGAGACGGGGTTGGGTGGGGAGGGTGCATCGGGTAGGGTAGGGCTGGGGCTGCTCTGTCCTAGCTCCCGGCCCCAGGCCCCGGTGCCTGACCGAGCCGTTCCGACCACTCCCCGCAGCTCTACTACCAGGTGCTGAACTTCGGCATGATCGTCTCGTCCGCCCTTATGATCTGGAAGGGGCTGATGGTGGTGACGGGCAGCGAGAGCCCCATCGTGGTGGTGCTGAGGTGAGTCCATCCCCGGGAGGGGGCTGTGAGGCGAGGGGTGAAACCCCCCCGGGGCCGTGCTGGGCCCATCCTGAGGCGGGTTCCGGAGGGATGGTGTAGCCCGAGGGTCCTGTCCCCTCCCCGGCGGGCCAGAGGCTGTCTAAGAAGTCGTGTTCTCGTGGACCGCAGAGAGAAGAGGAAGTGGGTAAGCAGGGCTGGTAAAAATAGCACCTTAGCTTCTGCTAGCAGCCAGGCTGGGCCCTAGAGGTGGTCCTGAGGAGGGGAATGGAGGAGGAAAGGCTTCTAGGAAACATGGCGAGAGCACAACCCGGGATGGTCCCACACCTCCTGGAGCAATGCTGGGCAGTGGAGGGGGGGGAGAGTGGCCTGGAAAAGGAAGGCACTGAAGCATGGAGTGATGGACCCATTGTTTGAAAAGACCATCCTTGTAAAAAAGCAATGTTTGGGGCAGAACTCGTCTTCTTGACGAGGTAAATGGTGCTTCCTGAGGCAGAAGTTGTAGCCACAGGTCGTGGTAGTGCAGTGGTACCTCCTGCATGCCTGTCCATCTATCTGGTTGGTGCTACGTGGGGGGTCCTGCTTAGTGAAAAGGAAGCTGAAATGTTTGGGGTGCCAGGGAATAACCTCACGCAGGGAGAAGGAGCTGTTGGGTTTTTAAATGGAGATGCCTTGCTGGAGCGCCTGGTGAGCTTCATTGTGTGTTACGCTGCGTCCTTAAAAGTATCCATGAACTCTTCTTTCACTGCTGCTTGTTTTTCTCCTGATGTTCTAGTGAGCTATGACATGGCCAGGAAATAAGGAGCCTTAGCTGTAGCCTTTTGTGTAAGAGTTGTCTTTCTGTCACTGGACAGGTGTTAGATGTTACATGTTGCCCTCACAGAAGTGCCCTGCAGGAGGTACCACCACTGTTACTCTCATCCTGAAGCCTGGGACAAATTTCTCTGGCTGAAGTTCTCGGGCAGCTGTCAGGTGCTGGTGTGGATTCAGATGCTGGTGTGGACGTTGCACGGGGTCTGTTCCGTGGCCACGTTGGCCTTCCTGTGCTGGTTACCACATGCCAGTTAACAGAGCTCCCTCCTGATGGGTCTGTGAGGTACAAGGGAGGTGTTTCACCCTCTCCCTCCCCGTGAGTGAGGCAGGGGCCATTTAGGTCACATCCTTTCTGCAGCGTTGTGATCTTCAGTTCTGACTAGCAGCTTCTGCACTGTCTCCAGATAAAACACAAATATATGCAGTACTTAAAGTTCATCACTTTGTGTGGTGCTGCATTATTTATTTGGAATTCAGAAGGTTAAGTATTTTGTAACAGTTGCCATTTACAAGACAGGAGAAAAACATCTCAAAGAGCAGTGCCTGAAAGGAGATTGTTAAGGCGAGCGATGAATCACAGCCCCACGTTTTTAGCAGATGGGAATACAAGGATCCCCATATGTTTTCCATGCTTTGTTCACAAGGGTGATCTGTCTACCTGCAAAAAAAAAAAAACAGGAAGGAAAAAAAAAAAGCTTCCCTCTGCTGCAGTGCTAGCCCTACCAGTGGAGAGCTCAGAAGGTGAGAAGATGCAGCTTTTGTTGCTAGTAAGAAGGCCACAGGAATTTGTTCCAGGGCTTTTCCCATTTGGTGTGCCGGTGTTAAAAGCACTGGCTGCTGGCAGTGCTCTTCTTCCAGCAAACCTAAACTGCTGGGAGTGTAGTGATTGGAAATCTGATTGCAGTAGAGGTTATAGATGCCTGCCTGGGCTCCAAGGTGGCTCTTCCTTGAGTTTCTTAGCTCTGTAAATTCCCAGCCCTGATTCTGAGTGTTTCAGCGTTGTTCATCTGCTCCTCTTCTCTTTTTCAGTGGAAGCATGGAACCTGCCTTTCACAGAGGAGACCTCCTGTTCCTCACAAACCGAATTGAAGATCCAATCAGAGTGGGAGAGATTGTGGTCTTCAGGATAGAGGGAAGGGAAATTCCTATAGTCCATCGCGTCCTCAAGATTCACGAGAAGTATGTCCAGAGTTTGGGGGGGGGATTGTGCTGCAGATGTTTAGCTCCATTGTACTTCTCCTCGACTCCATGGGTAAATGAAGGGGTGAGATGTTAGCAGCAGACATCTGGGGGCTGTGGGAAGCAACATAGAAGTTTCAGGCAGCCAGGTGAGGTCAGTGGGATGGAGAAGGTCCCTGCTGTAAGCGTTCCCAGGCGCCGCAGTTGCTGGGACGTGCAAACCCACCTCGAGGTCGATTGGCTTCGTACACATAAATAGTCCAGCTGAACTCCTGGCTAAGAGAGAGTGGCACCTTTCCCAGGAGGCAGAGCAGAGTTGTTCAGATTTATTCTGTCCCCAAATCTTTTCACAGTGCTCTTCTTTGGTAGCACTAACTTCAAAGTAAGGTCAGTATCTGTGGTGAATTTCACATCTGATATTGCATGTGGATTTTTGGTGATGTCTTGGGAACAGTTTTAAATGGACTGCTACTTTCCTCCTCTCCTGCTGCATGCTGAAGGCTCACTGGGCTCCAGGGCTGCTGCTGCTTGGGCTGATGATTGAAGAGGCAAGAAAGGTCAGGGTCTTCTCTGCCCTCTCAGCCAGCGTGTGGGAAGGAGAAGCAGAACTGTGCATTCTGGGCAGCAGTTTGTCTCCAGATGTTACTCACCCTTCTTCTTTTGTCTGGCTCTGCCTCAGCACTAGGTATGAAGGTATCTAGCACTTCTGTGTTTCCTAATGTGAGAGGACCACAGGGCCAATCCTAGATTCTGGAAGCAAAGCTCTTCTCCAGTGTTTTAGGTTTCGTTTAAATTAGCAACCAAATCTAAACCTTCTCTTTATGTTAGGAGAACTGAAGAATCCATCCTGTGACCTGGGGCTAGGTGCTGAGGGCAGGACCCTGAGGTATCACTTGCTTCTTTCACTATTTGAAGAACATTTTTCTGGTGCCAGCTTGGAATTTAGGAGTGTTCTCTGAGGGACTGGAGTTGCCCATTTCTTCCAGTAGCTAGGGACTGAATGTGAAAACCCTGAAGAGTCTCTTGTGGAAGCTAACAGTGCCAACAGGAAAGAAAGCAGAAACCCTGTTCTCTGTGATTCTGTGGTAACTCAGTCTCCAGTTCACATCAGTATTGTGATGAGAGAAAGTGACAAAAGGTTTTTCCTTACTAGCCTTTTCTTTGTTCAGAGCAAAATTGAGTTAATTCTTTATCACTAAGCCCTGAGTCAAAATGTACTTGGTGGTTTGGGTGCAGGACAGGCAGATTTCATTCACCTTTCAGACAGCAGAGCAACGGTGCTGTGGCTGCTCGCCCTGCTTCATGAGGGAGCATTGATCTGCTCAATAAGATAGTCCTCTCTTGTGCCATCAGTCTTCACAGCTGAAACTACATTACTATCTCTAAGCTCCTCTGGAGTGTTTGTTGTTTCCACACTGTGAGCTTTGAAGAAAGATTTGTTCTTCTTTTCCTTCAAAGCTTCTCCTGTCAAGCAGCACATGTTGGGATTCAGCATGGCCTCTGAAGACCTTCTGCAGGCTTCCCCATTTTTCTGGCAAGCTAACTAATTCATCTCAGGACAAATTAAAGACTAGGGAGAGTATGCAGCAATAATTTCCTTGCTTTCTCCAAATTACATGTGCAAGCAGAAAGTCACAGTCCTTTATTATTAGTCTCCTTTTCTGTTTTAGGTGGAGTTTCTGGTCACTTTTTGAACTGCTACAACTTTTTGGCATCCAAAATATCTTTCCATAGAGACCTGGTTTAGTTTCCAGTGTGCTGAGTCCTGCATAGCACCTCCTCTGGCTTGTTTTAACCTGTGAGTTTCTTCTGATGCCTTCTAGGTCTTGTCTTGACAGAAGCTCTGGAAAGTGGTTATAACGTTGCTGTCTGTGTCATCTGTACTGGGCTGCTGTCATATCTCCCATCAGCTCTCTCTTTTCCAGGCCAAAGAATCCTGGTCTGTTGTTTCTTGTACAGAAGTGGTTCCAGACCTTGTTAGCCATTTCTGAACCTTTTCCACTTCTCTCTCTAAGGAAAGGCTGTAGGGGGTTCAGAACTGCAGAGAGCATTTCAGGCATGTCCTACACTCATGCAGTATCACAAGGGTCTTCTGTTTTGTTCAGTGACCATTTCCTAGGAGTTTTTAAGTTTCATCTTGCTTCAGGCCCCTGCTGGGTAGAACCATGTGCTGTAACCCCAAAGTCTCATTTTGGGTGGTAGCACAGAGCCTAGAACCCATCATTTGGATATGAAGCAAGAGAAGCATCAACATGAGAGGGGTCAAAAGCAAAGAGGTGATAGCTGCACCTTTGCTAGAAGCAGCTCATCCTGCTGGTGCTGTTCTTAGACTGCCAGGAAGCTTGGCTGTGGCCAGAATTCCTTCTTTCTTTGGCAAGTTCTTTTATCCAACCGTCTGCACAGAGTTCCGCTTTCTCATCCTGTAGGACTCGATTGCTTCTGGGATCTTTGTGTTAGTCTCTACACCCTGGCTGCAGAAAGGCTTTGTCGGTTTCTCTAAATTGCCTGCTTGTCTTGCCTTTGTTAGGCAAAACGGCGACATCAAGTTTCTGACAAAGGGAGACAACAACGCCGTGGATGACAGAGGGCTCTACAAACGGGGGCAGCACTGGCTGGAGAAAAAGGATGTAGTAGGACGAGCCAGAGGGTAAGTGAAGTTGACAAAGACAATGGCTTTTTAGCTGCCCTCCCACTGTGCCATCTCTTCATCTCTCTCCCCATTCCCCCCCGCCCCCCCTTCTTGAACTCGCCCTGCTGGGGTTTTGTGACCTGCCTAGAAGCGTTTGAGGAGGTGCTGTGGGGAGTTAAAAACCAAAGGTAGTTCAGCTCTTAGCTTGGCTCAAAAAGAAGGCATCAATCTGTGAGCTGCGTCCTGAGGTTTTGGCTGCTGGCTGGACACCGACGCAGAGGCAGCACACGGTCAGGCATGGTTGCAATTGTTCTGCAAAGCATAGGCTTTGCAGGAGAGCCAGAGCTGAACAAGACAGAGGTCAAACCGTGTTCCTGGGCTGGTTGTCACACAGCCCTCACTGCCATGGCTTCCCTGCTTGGGAGGAGGAAGTCCCAAGCCTGTTGCCTGCAGCTCTCACCATGAGTGAGTGGCTCTTGGCAAGGCAGCACCTCTCCCGTATGCACCCACCAGTCCTGTTTGCTTTAATGAAGCCTTTGTTCTTGTAGATTTGTGCCCTATATTGGAATAGTGACTATCTTAATGAATGATTATCCAAAATTTAAGGTAAGAGCTCTTTCCCTTCCTGCCTGCTTTTCCCACCCCAGCTAAAGTGACTTCATGAGAACTTGCTAGGTGCAGGCAGAACCGTTTGCTGCTGCTAGTGCACCTGTAAGGTGTGAGTGTGCACTCCTGTGTCTTCTCTTCTTTCTTTTGCAGTATGCAGTCCTCTTTTTACTGGGCTTATTTGTGCTGGTCCATCGAGAGTAGCCTCTTGCACTGAAGTAGGAGGTGAAGGTGCCATGGATTTTTTTAGATGAACATTTGGAGTAGAAGCTGGTCCCATGTGCTGGGAGGAAGAAGGCAAACATGCATTTCAGAGCTTCTTGCCACTTTGGGTTTGTTTTGGTTCTTGGTTGTTGTTTTTTTTTTTACTGTGTCAGGGCAACTGTTTGTCACAAATTTTTCCAATGGTTTGTCACATTTTAGCATTTTTAGTGAGTTTTTATATTAAAAATTTAAGCCAAACTGTTCAGTGTTTGTACTTTGAAGGTGCCCTTCCTCTCCAAGTGCCTGCAGGACTGTGTCCTCTAAAGCCTGTGCCTCCACTGGGCCAGCCTGACCTCTCCCTGTGCTGACTGAACTCTTGGAGGGTGAACTCTGAGGAGGGGATTTTTTTTTTCCAATTCTGAACTGGAATAAAGATTTTTTTTGCATCTCAGCCTGTATAAGCTCTGCCACCTTCTTCATTACTGCCCTACTGAGTGCAGCCTCCTTGCTTGGTTTCCCTGGGGGGCACCATGCTGACTCCTAGAGCCTAGCGAACTAACTTGTCCTCTCTTTACAGAGCAATAGCAGCTACTCCTCTCCTTTCTCTTTGGAGGGTAAGCAGTCCTGGGCCATAGAAGCATTCAATATTTCTGTAAATCACACTGAATAGTAAAGTTGTTTAGGTTTTGGAAGCAGGTTTTAGGTGTCTAATGATCCCTGTAGCTGGCCATGGCTTACAGCTCACCTGATAGCTACAGAGAGGCTGAGACCCAACTGCCCTCAGCTCTGAAAGAAGAAACCACTTTGCAGAGCCATAGAATCCTAGAATGTCCTGAGTTGGAAGGGCCCCATGAGGATAATAGAGTCCAACTCCTGTCTGTGAACAGGGCAACCCTATAAAAAACAAACAAAACCCAACCCAACCCAAACCCTAAGAAAGAACCTTGTGTCTAAGAGCATTGTGCAGATGTTTCTGGAATTCTGTCAGGCTTGGCAGTGTGACTGCTGCCCTGGGGAGCCTGTTCCAATGCTCCACCATCCTCTGGGTGGAGAACCTCTGCCTAAGATCTAACCTAGCCCTCCCCTGGCACAGCTTCATGCTGTTCCCTCAACTCCTGTCACTAGTCATCAGAGAGAGGGGATCAGCTCCCGCCCCTCTGCTTCCTCTCGTGAGGAGGTTACAGACCGCAGTGAGGTCTCCCCTCAGTCTCCTCCAGGCTGAATGAACTAAGTGACTTATGCTGTTCCTCATATGGCTTCACCTCTAGACCTGTCACCATCTCTGTGCCCTCCTCTGAACTCTCTCCAACAGCTTGACATCCTTCTTCAGTTGTGGTACCCAAGCCTGCACTCGGTGCTGAAGGTGAGGCCACACCAGCACAGAGTGGGGCTGCCACCTCCCTTGACCGACTAAGTGCAGCAGTTTTTCTTCTAGGCTTCTGGTTCAGGAAAGTGATCCTGCTTGTGTAGCTGTGGTGTCAGAGGAGGTCCTGAGGAAGAGGTACAAGGCAGAGTCTGCTGGCTTTGATAGAAATTTGTGCCACCTGCACTGAGTGCTTGACCATTATAGCTTTCCTCCCTGGTGTCTGTGCTGACTCCTGAGGACATTGTACTTCCCCTTCCCTAAGGCAGATCTTCACAAGAGCAGGTGGTGGGGACAGGGACCACTGCTGCCTCTCTTGGAGCCTGCCTGACCTCTCTCTTGTTGCTTAGGACAGCTTCCCCCTGGCAGCAGGAGGCTGTCTCCTCCCAGTCTGTGGTCTCCCTGCATTGAGATGGCAGTCTACAGACACTTCCAAACCACTCTGTGCTACCTCAGGTGTATCTCACAGGTCCTCTACTCCCTCTTCCTCCCTGCCCCAAGATTCCACAGTGACAGGGATCCTTCAGGATGATTACTGCTGCCATGCCCACAGCTTGGGTAGAGTAAGAGCAATTGGGAAAGGTAAGGACAAAACCCAGCCTGGTGTTTATGGCCTGTTCTCCATAGGCTTGTCAGGCTCATCCCAGCTATGGAGGTGACTTGTGCTGGTAGTTGTGTCCATGAGGCCGTTCTGCTCAGTGCTTAGTCTCTGGGGCTGTCCTGTGGTATCCCAACACAAGTTGGTTTCACCAGCTGGTTTGTTCCCTCGTTAGGATGAAGCCAGAAACGATCTTGTGTTTGGGACAGTGCAAAGAGTCTATGAACAGGTCCAGCCCCAGCACTGAGGCCTGGGTCAGTGGCTTTTGGAGTAATCATCCCTTGGTGATAACAAATGGTAATAACATCCCTATCTCCCCTTCACAGGGGTGGAGTCCTGGAAAAGAGACTTTGCTTCCAGAGTTTCTCCACAATGCTTGGGTCAGGGATGGGATGTTTTGCCAAAATTCAGACCTGGGCAGCAGTGGAAGAACACACAATCTCACGTGGAGCAGCCTTTCTGCCTTTGCAGGTCATCCTGAGGCAGTCTCTGTTCCCTGCTTTGCCTTTAGCTTAAAGTGGTCTTGTGCATAAATAGTTTTGTAAGCTGGGTTCATGTAAGGGACTGAGCTGAGCTGAAATCTGCTAATCAACACCTCCCAGTGCAAACTGACTGAGAAGTGCTGCTGGTGATGTTCTCGTCTCGCCTTCACACCCATTGCAAAAACCTGAGCGTGCAAGAAGCAGTTGTGTTACTGTCACTGAGTTAATGTGACCAAAAAAGGCTGAAATGCAAAGGATTTCTGATTACAGAGCAGGGATTAGCTCTTCAAGGGCACCTGCTGAAACCCCAGCTCTAAGAGAAAAGAAGTGGTCACATGGAGATGTTGGGAAGTTATAATATTCCCATCCTGCTTGCTGCTGGTGGCTGGCAGGAGGTGTCCCAGTCGAGGTGGCTGAGGGGACAGGAAGCAGTGCCCTTCCCAGCCCTGCTCTCACAGGATGCTCTCTTGTCCTGGTTTGAGTTAGAGCAGAACCAGCTCTGTTCAGTGATGTCACTTCCCAGCTCAGTCTCTTCTCAGGGCTGCACCTTCTGCAGCTCACAGCATGTTCTCCCAGGCAGTCTCTGACAACACTCCATGGGGAGAGCTCCTGCCAAGGCTTAGGCTGCTGAAAGGCTCTGCCTTAGACTTGCTCCTCTGCAGACCAAGGGCACTGCTGCAGCTTGTGCCCCACCTTGGGGTGCAGTAAGTCACAGGTGGCATCTGTGGGGAGGAGGGGACAGGAGAGGTGACCCTGAAGTGACCAACAAGGGTTTCCATCCCATGGACATCATCTTTAGGATAAAGCTGAGGGCTCAGGAGGGCCAAGCTCTTCTCCCACGGTCAGTGTCTGAGGAGGACTCTGCCTGTTCTGCCTTTGATCCCAAGCCATGAGTTCCTGAATCCAATTCCCAAACCCAGCTCCTGGATCTGGTTCCTGTCTGGATGGAGTCCAGTCTGGGACTTCCCCAGTGCTGCCGCAGCATCAGTGGTGACAGAGATGTAATTGCCATGAGGGGCTTGGTTCCACATTGGTCTGTATATATTTGTCTGTCTTTCATCTTACTGTTTTCATTAAAGCAGTTTCAGTTTTCCAACCCACAAGTGTTTCTCCCTTCTTCCCTTTCTCTTCCCTTTGGGAAGGAGAGGGGTTCACAGAGAGCATTTAGTGGCGACTCCAGCCCTGGCCCTGGACAGGTGATGTAGGGAATATTTTAGCAGACCAAGGCCATGACATCTTATGGAGAGCCTGTTTGCTCAACCCAGCCTACGGTCCTGAGGGCTATGTCCTTGAAGATAGAGAAGAATAGTAAGGCTATGTTGTAACAGTGTGTGTGAACAAGTTAGTTTAGCCTATAGTAGCTTTGCTTTATCTGTGTGAACCCTGTAAGACCCTATAAAAAGTGCTGTAATGTAAACAATAAACGAAGTTCACTCTTACCTCTATGAGGACTCTGTGAATATTCGGGTCGGATCTTCCTACAAGGTGAGAAGTAATTGAGCTGGAAGCACTGACAAAAATGCTGGGTGGTCAGGGTAAAAGGTGGGATAAAGCCTGCTGCAGCCCAGTTTCAGGGGGTTGCTCTCTTCAGGGTTTGCAGATGCTTTAAGAACAGAAACAACTGCCCTCAAGCAGGGGCTGTGGTGTGAGATTTGGGAATTCATCTTCCATGGCCTGTCTTCTGCCTATTTTCAGCTCAGAGCAGCTGAGAATGTGGTTCTGTGTGATCTGCAGTCGTGAAATGAGGTGTTGGCTCTAATTAGAGCCAGGATAACTAAGCAGTGAATGCACTCACAGCTCCACCACCCACCGGCTCCCACATCACCTTCCACATGCCTGCAATGCCTTTCCTGCCACCATGGGAAGAGAAGGTGCCTGCACAGGGTGGGAACTGAGAAGGTGGGGGCAGGATGACACAGAGTTGTCGCTGCCTCTGGCCCCACCAGACTTCTGCTTTGCTGAGCGGAAAAGCTACAGAGCAGCGTGCAGAATCTGCACCTCAGCTGGCTGCTAATGCCCAAGTGTTTGGCAAGCACTGCTGTACTCCTGCAGAGCCAGGGCTTTGCTCTGAGAACTTCAGGTGTCTTTGGAGGGTTTTTCTTTTGATTTGAGATTTATTCTTGTTTTTAAAGGTGAAGCTGTCTGGCCAGCTCCAGCAAAGCCTTTGTGATGTGAGGCTTAGGAAAAATGGAGATCTCTGTGTCACAACAGGAATGGGATTTGTCTGTAAAGTGTGTGGGTGTTGAAAGGTCTGGTTTATAAAGGAAAAAAAAAAGGAAAAAATCTGCCAGGACTAAGATTGTTTCTGTCTCTGTAGTGGTTAGAGCCAAGCAGAACAGGTTTTCTGATAGGCAATTGCATTGCTTAATTCCTCCTCAATCACATCCACAGCTGAGGGCACAGATTCCTTCA
The DNA here is from genome assembly GCA_013399015.1 of Galbula dea. Lineage (NCBI taxonomy): Eukaryota > Metazoa > Chordata > Aves > Piciformes > Galbulidae > Galbula > Galbula dea. The sequence continues at coordinate 224,358 of VWZX01004906.1, read as the reverse complement.
CGGGCAGGAGCAGTTTCACCGAGCAAAGCCATGCTGCCTGGCTTCTGGTCCTGACTACAGTTATTGTTGGGTGACTTTTATTTCTATGTTGAAGCTCAACGCAGAAGCAGAAGCCTGATGGATGGGAGGTGAGCTGTGAGGAGCAATGTGCTGGAAGTCGAAGGTCCTTGAGACAGAGGCTGCCTTGGTATGTTTCTGATGTCTGAACAGACAGTTGTCAGTTAAACAGCAAGAAGCTGTTTCATCCAGGTCTGTTGCTTGCATATTGCTTAGCAGGAGGTTCTAGGGCTTGGATTAGTCAGATGATTGGTATCATGCTTTCTTTAATGGGACTGGATAATCTCACAGTGGTTTTCCTGCCCTTCAAATTAGCAGAACCTTATTTTATTCTGAGGAGAATCTGCAAGGTGAAGTGTTGTCCATGTGTGGTTAGAAGAGCATTCTCTGCCTGTGAAATGCATGAATGCAAACCCTTCACAGGGCTCCTGGGATGGGCAGAGCTCATTGACCAGGAGAAGAGAGGTGGCTGAGGCAGAGCAGGTCACTTGGGGGTGGGTCCTATGCTGGAGCAGGGGGAGCACAAAGCAGATGTTTAGGTATCCCAGGCCGAAGACCCAGAGGAGATCAGTGATTCAGTGGCTGAATCAGATGAGAGGTGTCCTGGTTGCAGACTGCAAGGTGTGCTGGGACAACCTTCATGGTTCCAGTCAGTGTCAGCAGCTCCTGGTACAGCTGATGTGTGGTAGATGGCTAACCTGACTGGCTCATCGCTGGCTGCTGGCAGAAGGAGCACCTACATTGTGCTTGGAGCAGGATGAAAAGCTTCCTGCCCCTTGTACCTTCTCCTCTCTCTTGCAATACTCCCATCTCTTTGTCATCTTCCCCCAGGTGCTTCAGCTTGCTCACCCATCAGGAAGCCACAGGCCTCTGCAGAGAGAGCTCCACCAACCTGGTGTGTGGTGGGTTCAAAAGGGGCACGGTGGCTTTCCTGGCAAATCTGCCTTCTTGGATCTGCTGAGCCATAATGGGGTGTCTTTACTGCTGGTGGGTCATCTGCCCACCTCTGAGGAGCCCTTCTTCATGGTAGCAGCTTTTCTGCTGCTGTCTGCTCATTCCTGCTTAGCCCTCAGGTTCTGTAACAAACTTCTAGCTCCTTCACACCTCATCCTGCTTCCCTGAGGAGCGTGGCCTGCCTACACGCTGGGTCCTGCTCGCTGAGCACCTCATCTGTTGAACCTGTTTCTGCCCATGGGGCTGTTCATACACATCTTCAATTCGAGGAGGATCTTTGGATGCTTGATCTAGCAGAGTTCCCTCGGCGTTGGGGGGAATCAAGTATCTCCAGAGAGAAGAACAGTCTGAAATGGGATGGAGTAGAAACACACCCTCTGTGACCCAGGATGGAGCAGACACGTTCCCTGTCCCTTGCTCTCTCTGCCCAGCTCCTCCTCCCTTGACTTTTTTTGCTCCTTCTGTTTAATAATTCACAAACACTTCCCAGAGCTCTCTCTGCTGAGCACCTTGCTATCTCCTTTCTTCTCCAATCTCCCCTTCCCCTGTAGAAACTAAACTTGCAAGGGTTTCAGGAGAGACAGAAGGAAAAATCCTGTGGAGACCATGACCTCCAATTAAATGTCTCTGAGCCTGAATTCACTCCAACTGGGATGTCAGATTTCTGCCATGTAATTCTGGTCAGGACATTTCTGAGCTAGGCTTGGATTTGCCTGCAAGAAAACAAGATTTTGTTCTCCAAGTCTTCATTGCTGAGCAGTTATTTGTACTGTGTCCAGCAGGCACAGAGCAATGGGGAAACCTCAGGGAAAAACCACAACTCATTTATGGCTCCAATGAAAACTGAAAAAAAACAGGAGTTGGAAACAAGATGTGTGAGATTTCAGATTTTATCTTCTATAAACAACAGTTGTTGCCTGTGGACCAGTGACTGTAACAGAGGGATTTAATCTGCATGAGCAAGAGACAAAGGCATCAGCAGGGACCCTCAGGCATGGATGGCAGGACTGTAAATCTGACCTGGTTTGGGAGAAGTGCTGAAGAAGAAGCTGAAACAACCTAACTGCTGAGAGTTTTATTGGCACCAGGAGCTCTGTGGAAGAGACAAACAGGGAGATGTGAGGCCTTTGCTCTTTGGTTTTGTTTGTTGTTAGAGCCATTCTCTTTTGAGCAGGTATTTGCCTGCCCAGGTAGCTAGCTGCAGGGTCTGGGGGCACCAGCACTGTGTTTCTGGAGCTCTACAGCTCTGAGTCTCTCCCAGGCCAGCCCTGCCACCTCTCCAGGAGATGCAATAGTCAATGCCAAGGTACCAAAGCATAACTCAACAGAGAAGAAACAAAATGGACCTTGCTTTAAGGGCTAGGAGCCATGGTGCTTCCAGGTTGGCCTGTGATGTCTGTTCACCATCAGCTCAGTGCAAAGCCCTCTTAGCTGTGCAGTCTTTATTTTGCATAGCTGTGGAAAGGTATCCTTTGCCTGGTGAAACCTTGCTTTATCTTCAGGTCCATTTGGAGGATCTGCTAATAGTTTCCCTTTCTCAGCTCTGTCACTACTTGTATTAGCTCTCCAGGGCCAAGAGTTCTCTTTGATAAGGAACAGAACACCACAGGTGTCATCCCACCAGCTCCTGGGCACCAGCAGTGGAAGAACCTGCAGAAGAGATCAGTGACCAAGAAGACAGCAAGGAATAAATGAATAGCTTCTCACCCACCAGCAGCCCCAAGTCCTTCTCCACAGGCTGCTCTCCAGCCCTTCGTCCCCAGCCTGGATTGATACCAGGGTTGCCCTGAGCAATCCTCTTTGAAGGCTGCTTTCAAGAGTAGACTTGGAGCTTGTGGAAGGAGTTGAGGTGTATGGAGAAGGTGAGCCCACTGGGATCATGGCTCTGGATTTCCCAAAACTATTTGGCAAGATCTCTCAGCAAAGGCTTCTGAAGAAAGGAAGCAGCCCCTGGACAGGAGGTGAGGTCCTCACAGGGAGAAATAGTTTGCTAAAAGGCAAGGAACAAAACGTTGAAGGTAGCAGAAAACCCCAGGGAGCTGTGCAGGGACTGCATTTAGCAAGGTCAGAAATGATCAGCAAAAGCAGGCAAACACCGAAGCTTGCTGCTGATGCAAAGGGTGGTGTGGATGAAGGCCAACTGTGAAGAGAAACTGGGCAACCAAGAAGATGAAATTCAAATGTACAAGAAAGACAAAATGGTTCACAGGGGGAAGAAACCCCAGTTTTAACTCTATTTATAAAGCAAGGGGTTGTGAGTGAGGTGTCACGGTCTGGAACGCTGGGGTTGTAACGGGCTGTGCTGTGAAACTGTCAGCTCAGTGGCCAGACTCCACCCAGAAAATAAAGTGTCTGCAACAGTTACTAAGGGAAAAGAGGAAGGAAAGAGAGACAATCACTTTTCCCTCCAACTGGAGACATCAAGGGAGACCAATGGTGCAAGCTAAGGAACCCCGGAGCTGGGAGGCTGCTCTGGGTGGGAAGGGGCAGTTCCTGGAGGGAGTGGATCTGTGCAGGGCTGCGAGGAGGTGGCTGCAGGTTGCTCTCCCTCTGCCCCAGAGGATTAATCCCAGGTTAGCTCTGTGCAGACACAAGCTCTGCCTCCAGGACTGTTGCATGCTGAGTCACCTCTGTCCTTCCCTGGCTCCATTGTCATGCCCTTGTGGGAAGCTGGTGGCTGGCAGGCCACTGCTCTCCTGCACCACCCGCAGAAACCAATGTGCTGACCTTTGCCAGCAAAATCAATTGCTACAATACAATTTGTAAAGCATTCCCCCCCCCCCTTTTTTTTTTTTGATAGATAATCTGGGAAGATTCCTTTGGAACAGCTGGGAAAGCAAACCTCTGCTGAACTGGAGAGAGCAAGCAATGGAGGAACGCTGCAGGGACAGTTCTTGCTCTGAGTGTTGGAGGTCTCAGCAGGCTCCAGACCTAAGCTGTCACATCAGCAGGCTCCAGCCTCTCCTCCAGCTGGGTCCTGGCTGCCCCACTGCTGTGTAGAGGAAAATCCAGAGAAAACCTGGTCTCCAGTTATAAGCAAGGCCACTTCTGTTAGGAGCTGCCCCTCAGGCTGCTTTTGTTCAGGCTCAGGGTGACAAGGGAGGGGGTAGTAGCTCTCTTGCTTTCCCAAGGAAGGAGGAATTTGGTCCCCTCCAGCCCCATAAGCTGCAGTAAAACACCCTCTGGATGGACCCTGCTTGCCTAGCACCCCTGTGGGTGCAGGGGCTGCTCAACACTGTGCCACACGCCTTGGAAAACTTGCTTGGCTGTAATTAGGCCACCAAAGAGGGTGAACGGTGCTGAGCCTCCTGCTCAGGACTTCTCTCTTGCTGTCTGGGGCTAGTTTTTAATGAAACTGCTGCAGAGCATGAAACCAGAGTTATCCAAGCCCTGCCTGGATTAGGGCTGTGCAGTTTCCTTTAGCTGCTCAGTGAGGGGTGAGCTCGGGGCCCTTTCACAAGTTGTTTTCCATACAACCCCTACCGGCTGTCCTGAATCACACTCTTGCTTCCAGCCTCCAACAGCTCCCTGAGCAGTTATTCCATTGCTCTTCCCAGGCTTGAAATCAGGGTCATGGACTCAGATCTCCCACACATGCCTCATCTAGCCAAGGCTCAGTACTCAGCAATTAATCTGGTGTCCCCTTGGTACCCAAGCATGTAGAATGACACGGCAACAGGGCAGGAACTCTCTGATTTCTTTTTCCCAGCCTTTCCCAAGCCTGCCCTGTGGTCCCTCATCAGAAATACATGTTCCTTCTCTCCCACCCTGACCAAGGTACATCCTGCAGCCAGCACTGGAGGAAGAGGAAAGTTGTGTGTCCATTCCGTTGCCTCCCTAGTTAAAATCGGATTAGCACAAAAGCCTTCACCCTGCTGGAAACACTGTGCTGGTTCCTGCTGCTGGTCTCCTGTCCCTGGGGTCCTTCTTTAGTTAATCTCTGTCCCCTGTCCCTGGGGCTGCCTGTCCCTCTCCAGTTAATCTCCATCCCCTGTCCCCAGTTAATCTCCAAGGAGCACTGTGCTGCCCTGAAGGAGCAAGGCTTAACCTCCATCACGCTTCGGTAGGTGCAGTAATAGCCCAGGGCTCCTTTCTCTGCCCTCTCTGTAATTGGTATCACTTTATCCCTGCCTTCATCCTCCATAATCCCACAGGTAACTCCTCACTCTTCTCCTCCTCTGGCTGCTGGTATGTGAGGGCACAGCAGCTGTAGCAAGCACCAGGACAGACCCAGTCCTGCTGGGCCACCAGGCAGAGTTTGGACCCCGACACAGGGAGAGGTTGCCCTGCTCCAGCATGAGGGTGCAGTTCTCTGACTGAAGCCCCAGCGCTCCTGGGAGAAAAGCAGTGGAGAAGTTGTCTCCCTGGGCAGTGGAGCCAGCAGCTCCACAGCACCAACAGAGGAATACAGCTCAGCTTCCCAATACCCCTTCCACAGCCTGTGAGATCATGTCAATCCTTTTCAAAGCATGTGGTGACAGTGCAGGAGATTGGAGGAGGGACATGGGCTGCAGGACATCAGGGTGAGATCATGGGCATCATTCCAGGCAGCCTAGTCACTAGGGAAACTCTCCCACAAGGCTTGTGAGGTCTGACAGGGGACATCAGAGCCGAAGTGGTGGTCACAGCCACCTAGCAGCATCAGGACAGAGGGCCTCAAGGCTCCTCTCTCAGCTGGCTTGACAGAGGAGATAAAGCCACTGTGATGTGAGCAGGAGGGGGAGAGCTGCTGTGCTGACAGGAGGGTCAGAGCTGATGTGCTGCAAGTGCCACATCCATGCCGGGTATCATATTAACACAGTGCATGGGGGGGTGCCCAAAAGGGTCATGTCCTCAACAGGGGAGTGGAGATCTGGGCCAGCACTATCCCACTCAGCAGTACTCCAGGTGACCAGTCAGGAAAGGAGCACGGTGAAGAAGCAGAGCGAGAGTCTCCATTGCAACCCAGGACCTCCAGCACACGTAGACACAAGGCTAGTGGAGGCAGCCATCTCCCTAGCTGGCCATGCCCATCCTCATGGCATAGCTCCCAGACAGTAAAGGAGCACCTGCTGACCGGCTAGCTGGCCACCTGAGAGGTCACCCTTGCCCTTTGGAAGGATGCAGGAGTAGCTGTTGATTTTTTTTCCCTGGCTGTAGTGTTGGAGCTGAGTTTGCCTGTGGACTCTAACCACTGCTCTTGGAGAGGAATGATCTCCTCCAGCCCTTTTCTCTTGAGCAGGAGTAAATGCTGAGAAGGGCATTGCTAATAAATCCTCCCTGTGCCAGTTCCCAGGAGAACTGGATCATCTCAGGCACTTCTGCCTCCACCAGCTAGCACTTCCTTGCAAAGTTACAGAGCTGTCAAGTGGGAAGAATCTGTTGGGGCCCTGAGGATGCTAATAGGTCTTAATGGTTCTCACTTGGGATGTCCACTCTCCAGCCCCCTATGGACGCTGGAGCATGTTTAAATTGTCCTGGGCCTTCAGTCTCTCATCAGTCTATGTTGTAGGAACACTGGACTCCAGCTCAGCTGTGCCTGGCTATGGACAGCCTTGACCTAATCTCAGACCTTGCTTTATCATTATGGACCTGTCTGGACTGTGTCTGACACTGGTTACCCTCGCTAGAACCCATCTTGACCTGCAGTTTGCCCTGGGACATGACTCATCACCATGAGTGTGCTTGATGTTCTCTACTCTCTCTGAACTTGGTGACCATCTCTGAGTCTGCTCTGCTTGCCTCTCAGGTACTGTGGCTGTTGAGAGAGTTCCATTGCTGGCCACCTGATCCTGGTTGTTCCTCAACACTTCAGACCTCCTGCTTCCTATTAGTGGTCTGTGTATACCACAGGAAATGGAAGCAATTCTGGGGGAGATTCCTGGCTACTTTTGTTCATCTTTTGTTTACCACTTCAGACATGCAGTTTTGTCCTGCAGCAGCCCAACCCCTGAGAGCACCCCTGTATAAATGTGGAACCTGGAGGAGCCTGAAAGCCTCTGTGGGCTGCAGGCAGGTGACAAGAAGAAACAGCACAACCTCTCTCGGGGTTCTGTGATCAAATGCTTCCAGTCTTACTCGGACTTCACTTGAGCTCTGGGCATAAATCGATGATTTTTGTGGCCTCTTCTGGACCTGCTCCATCAGGTCCTTCTCACTCCTGTGCTGAGGACTCCAGAGCTGGCCCCAGCGCTGCAGGTGAGGTCTCCCCAGAGCAGAGCAGAGGCACAATTTCTTTCCTGCCCTGCTATGACTGTGACAGGGGAAGAGGCACTGAGGGAACGAGAGGGCTGAGGGGGAGTTGGGGGAGAGATGCGGGAGCTGAGGAGGAGTTGGGGAGAACTGAGGGAACTGGGGGGGAGTTGGGGGAGAGCTGAGGGAGTTAGGGGAGAGCTGAGGACGAGAAGCCCCGCGGCTGCGGGGGGCGGGGCGTGCCTCGTCCCTGCCCTCCCCGCGGTCTATAAGGCTGCGGCTGGCGGCGGTGGTGCCGGTCCCGGTGTCGGTGGAGTGGCCGTGTTGGCCATGGCGGCGGTGCGCTGCCTCTTGCTGCTGCTCTGCGGAGCCGCGCTGGGACCGGCTGTCCACCTGGACTTCACCGAGCACCGCAGCCAGGCTGCCAAGATCAAGGTGAACCCCCGCGGCAACCTCTGGGCCACAGGTACCGGCGAGGAGGGATGCGGACACGAGTGTGGTGGAGCGGGAGGTGGGAGGTAGGCTGCCCGGACACGGGTCCCCCCGGGAGAGTGTCTGCCTCTCTCTGTCCCCGTCGCTCCCCTCGGAACCCCACAGCCGAGAAGAAAGGGCAAGGGTGAGGCAACCACCTCCAGCTTCTCCTGGGAACAGCTCCGGCACCTCTTTAACCCCAGAGGTCCCATCAGCAGGAGGGAGAAGTTTCCCCAAAGTCCCGCGTGGAGCCAGAATCTGGGATGTCTGCGATCCTCCTTGCCGTGTTGTACTCGGCGTTGGGTTTGCTCGGTGCTTCTGGTTGACTCGTGTTGGTATCTCGGTGCTTCTGGTTGATTCATGTTGGCATGAGGTAGCAGGTGACAGCGTAGCTGGAGATCCTCTGCCTCTTTCTCCCCCCAGGGTGCCTGTGCAGACACACGAGTGCATTGTATTGCAGGTCATTTCATGGGGAAGAAGAGTGTTACGAGCTCCCCACGCCTGGAGTCACCCGAGGAGCCTGCAGTGCCGATGGTCTTCGGTCCCTCTCTCAGAGCCTTGCTGGAGGACGTGATGGAACTGCTTACCCGTGAGCTCCTGAAAATCCTCTTGCAAGAGAGACTTTTGGATGAGAACCAGGGGAAATATGACCTCACTGACCAGGTGAATATTGACTAAGATAGAGGGAGATGCTCAGAGCAGGGAGGTGGTGATGTTAACCTGCAATGGCCAGCCTTGGTGGAGATGGGAGCGTCTGCATGGCTGCCAGAGGTGTAGTCCTCCTTTTCTGCTCCTGTCAACCCTCCTCAAACAGTTTCTTAAGACCAGCCATAAAGGGGTAGAGCAGAAGTGTGCCTGGGTTTATGTCTAGCTGGGCAGTGGCTAGGAGACCCAAATGCTTGGCAAGGGAGTGAGAATGAGCAAGGAATGCTATGATGGAGCTGTGGCAGTGGTGGTCTCCAGCCCAGGGGTTGTTAATAAGCATCTGAGTCTTTCTCAGCCTGATGCAGAAGAGGATGAGTGGCCACTGTGGCTGTCATGAAGAAATGTCTCCCTCTCCAGCTACTTCAGGGTCAGGGAAATCCTTTCTCCTCTCTTTCTGTAGAGTATGGCCAGCAGAGACACAGCTCCATAGGTGAAGGGAAAAGATTCTGTCTTGCAAAGAGGCTTTGGGCTTCTGACACCCCCAAGTTGGGTCTGTCTTGCTGGGATCAGGTTGCCTCATTACTGAGGGGCACATAGCTTCCTTAGCTTGCCTTGCAGAGGGAGGTTGTGCATTAGTCACACTGCTGCAGAACAGGTGTCGGGGAGCAGGCAGGAGCTCCAAGAAGTCCTGCTGTGCATCAGCAGGTTCCTCAGCCTCCTCACTGTGGCTTTTGCCTTGGAGCTCACCCAACTCCTGGTGGAAAACCTGCCCCGGGAGCAATGCACACACACAGATCCTCACCCAGGACACAGAGATAGACTTGCTGAGTCCCTGTGGCTCTGATGTCTGTTGCCTCCTGCACACTTCCCTGGTGTCTTGCCTTTTATAGTCACTGCAGAGAGTAACTGAGAGCCTAAAAGGGATGAAACCCTCTTAAGTGGGTCCTGTGTGTGTTGCCCCACGGAGCTGTTGTGCTTAAGAAGCTAGCCAGTTACACTGCAGACAGGGAATGCTGTTTCTGTGACTGAGGTTTAGGAAGTGCTTGCTCCTGTGCTTTGCTTTGTTTTGGGAAGGCACAGGTGGAGCAGGGATGTGAGCCTGAGCAGCACTGTTTGATCAAGGGATGCCTTTACTCGATTTTAGCAGGCTTGAGGGTTTTCCTAGAGCTCTGGTCCCATCAGGACCTGAAGAGTCACTGTGAAGATACATCCAGGCATGGCTGAAAGCATCAGCCCACCCTGCTCCCCTTAACATGCTGTGTGCAGTGACCACTGTGCTGCTGCAGCTTTTGCTTCTCAAATGCAGCTGAAAGGGAAGAGACTGCTGTGAAGGTCCTGAGCCCTTCTTCATCCTCCCTGGAGAGCCTTTGAGGAGGAGAGTGTTTGCTGTATTAACTGCCTGAGAGGACAGGAGTTGGATTCGGTGATCCTTGTGGGTCCCTTCCAACTAAGGATGTTCTCTCATGTTCTGGTGGGAGAGCTGGTGGCTCTGCTGCCCTGCTTTATCTCGCTGAGATGCTCGTGAGCGTGCGGCATGAGTTGATCAAGCTGCTTCTTGGTGGCTCTCCTCTATGTAGGTAAGTGCCATGGTCAGGGCTCACACTGCAGATGTGCTTGGGGAGAGGCTGCTCCAAGCAGCAGTGCTGTGTGTCTTAGTCTGCCAGCTGGGTGCCAGTGGCCTACCAACCCTACCAGTGCTCCAAGGCAGGTTCTGGTCATGGGGAGCACCCAGCACTGGACATCAGACTTTGGCTGACTGTTAAAGCTCTCCTGCTGGAGGATGGTTTGGCTCAAGGTCAAGCAGATGCTGGCCAGCTGCCAGCCTCACTGTCCCCATGCCTCTGGGGTGGGAGATGGGGTGGCCTTTATGTGTGTGGTATCACAGCTCGAAGTGCCTGACATGCAGCTGGCTCCCACCCCTAACTTTCTCCTCCCCAAGCCTCTCTCCTTGGCCAGTTCTCTGGTGTGCCAGCCATCCTCTTGGTGGCAGTGGAGACCTTGCTGGGTGGCAGGTTCTGCCCTTCAGGCACCTCTGAGCACCTCAGTAGACTCAGCTCCTGCATTCTTGCTCCCTTCTTTGTCCCCTAGAGCATCCTTGCCCCTGAGCTGCGGATTATATCACAGGCCTACTCCCTGGTGCCTTTGAGTGCTGTCTACTTTAGACTCTTCTGTGGGACCTTATTTTTTTCTTGCTCTTGTTAGAGACATGATGCCAATGCAAATTCCTGCCACCCTGACAGCTTTCTCCCACAGCCTGCCTGTTGGTGGACACCTGCAGCCAGCAGCTAGCCTGGGCTTGACTTGACCTCCGTGCCATGTTGGTCTCCTGCCTAACAAGCTGTTTAATAGTTCTGCTCCAGTAAACTCTGTCCTCCCCTGCCCAGGATCTGTCACTTCCATCTCAGTTTGGTTTAGGATAACAAAGATGTTTCTCCCTTTCTTGGGACCCCCTGGTCAGCAAGGCAGGGACTGACACGTTCTCCAAGTGTTGCTCTGCTGCTCCAGCACAGGGTGTTTGTGCTTGGTGGCAGGACAAGTGCTGAGAGAACTTGACTTCTGTTGAGAAACTGGATGGACTTTTCCTTTTCTGAGGGTGTCACTGATCATTCACAAATGGGTTCTTCCTTTCTAGGGGGGCCCTCTAAGCAACAAATAGATCCCAGGGCTTAGTCTTTTTGCTTACTATCCCTTCCCAGCAGGGTCAGTCCTTCCTGCTGCCATTTGGAGTTGAGATGTTTCCCATCCCTTTGCAAAGCAGGAGCTTGTGTGCTGCTCTGTGCTTGTGATGGCAGAAGTTGCTCAGAGCAGAAGAGGATTGCCCACAGGGGTTTCTGTTTTGTCTCTTTAACCACATCTGGCAGGCAAGGCTTGGCTCTCAGTATGCCAGGGCTTAATGGTGCCACCCTGTTGGTGCAGATGACAAGGATTTGGCTGGAAGAGGAGGATCATGCCCATCCTTTGTCATCTTCTTGTGGGTGTGGCAATATTTCTTCAGGAGCTGGATGGAATGAGACCATGTGTATAGAGTGCCCATAGAAGAAGTTCTTCACTGTTAGGGTGCAGAGACACTGGAACAGGTTGCCCAGAGAGGTTGTGGAAGCTTCGTCCCTGGAAGCTTTGAAGGCCAGGCTGGATGGGACTGCAGGCAAGCTGGTCTAGTGGGAGGTGTCCCTACCAGGCAGAGGGGTTGGAACTACATGATCTTTAAGGTCGCTTCCAACTCTGACAGTTCTATGATTCTGTGATTCTATGAGTGGAATAACTTCAGGGGTATAGGACTCTGCCCTGCACAGCTCTGGGACCGCTGGGCAGTTTGCAGCCCCACCAAATCCCTCTGGAACTCTTCCCTGCTGTGTTTTGTGTCTCTCTTTGCCTTCTCCCATAGCTCTCTGCTGAGACAGGCCCCGAGGCTGCTCTTGTTCCTGAAGCCCAACCCAGTGGTCTGCTGTCTCAGTGGGCTGGTGAAGTTTGCCTCTGTCAGCTGTGGTCCTGCTGTTGGAGCATAAGATGGGAGGCAGGAACCAGGCTTCCCTTCTCATCTGCTGTCCCAAGCCACCCTGCAAGCACCATTATGGTCTGACCTTCTGCCCCACAGTGCCAAGCAAGTGAGGTTGGAGCAGGCTGCGTAGGGGAGCCAGCATCTCACCCTTCTGCCTTCTCTTGTAGGAAACAGGGCTCTTAGCAAAGGTGCTGGAGAAGTATTTCTCAAACTGAAGCAGCAGAACTATGGAGGATGAGGTCTGCAGGCTCGGCCATGCGTGGTGAACGGAGGAGAGCATCGTCCCTGTGGGTTACTGTAGCAACATCACTTTTATTTATTCTCTCTCTAATATTGTTAGTGATGGCTTGTATGAAAAGCAGAACCTCCCTGTACATTTCCTGTATGTCTTCTGCTTTCTTGGTGTCTGATGTGCCCCTGTGAATAAAACAGGCTCTTTGCTCAGACTTCTCCGTGGTGGTGGAAAGGGAGAGCCCCAGGGCTGGCGCAGGAAGAGTGGGGTGTGGGAACACCTTGGTGGGGGATAGAGGGAAGGTCCTGGCTCTCAGCAGCCAGGAGGAGGGGATTGGATTCAGCCCCTGCAGCCTCTGCTCACCGAAGGAGACCCTATCTGCTGCATGACAAAACCACAAGCTGGGATGAGCTGATTTCACCCCTCCCTACTGGAACATCTTTGTGACCTTCTTTGCTGGAGAGATTACCAGCAAACCCTCTGGAACACCACGAGTATCTTGCTTATAGCATTGCTGGGATTTCTGCTTCAAGCAGGATCCCTGGCTCATGGACCCTAGGGTGTACAGCAGGCTCACTGGCCTTGGCTGGACCTTCTGCTGCTGCCTCTCATGTACAGCTGCTGACCATTGAACACTCAGCAGGTTTTGTGCCTGCTTGGGGATCATTGCTTGTAGACCTTCACCATTAAGTTCTCTCATGGGCAGAGGGGCAGCTCTGGGGTCCTCCACGGTGCAGGACAGCTGGAGAAGGGCACAGAGGGGTGGTGCAGTAAATGAGCATTTATTTTCCTCAGAAACAGCTTCTGAGCCTTCAAAGTTGGTGTTTTCTCAGCTATTCAAAGGGTGGCAAAGCACAAATGTCCTGCAGCTAGTTTGCCCTAAACATTGCCTTCAAAACCTTGTGCTCCCCAACAAATGCCCCAAAGCTAAGGCCCTTCATCCTTCAGGAGAGTGGGACCAAGCTAGGAGGGAGTTTTCCAGAAGGCACATGATGATGGTTCAGATCATTCCAAGCCTCTCCTGTCTCACTGGAGCAGTTGCAGAGCCATGGCCCCTGGAAAGAGCGTCACCTTGCCACTGCCTGGAGCCCTCTCAGGTTCTCTAACCTGCTGGTGAGCCACCCACCTGTAGCAGCACATCAGCTTCTTGTCCCTTCTTGTGTCCTTCGTGTTCTCCTACACACCAGCTTTGCTCAAGAGGTGTCCCACTGCAGTCACTTGTTCCTGGGACTGCAGAAAACCTGTATTTTTTCTGCCAAGGCTTGCTGCTGCTGTCCGCTGGGATGTGGGTGACCCCCAGGTCACCTTTCATTAGCTGTAGCAAAGCCTTGGCTTAAAACTAATTACAAGCAAGAAAAATAATGACATAGTGGATGGTGACTGACACTGGAGCAGACCAGATGCCTCTCTGGCTGGCAGTGTGATTGACAGCCTCATGGGATTCCTGACTTGATGTCATGTCATGGGACCACCAGCACACATCCTATCCAGGCAACCTCCTGGGAGGGACAGCAGGTTCCTGACCATCACAGGAAAAACCTGCCAGGAGATAACCAGGTGAGATCCTCATGGGTTGCAGAATGCTTGTGGGTGCTCAGACACAGACCTGCATCTGGCTCTGAGCTGGGGGTGGCATTGCTCTGGGAAGGCATTTCAAGGCTGACAGGGAGAAGCTAGACACAGGAGCTCCATGGAAAAATGTGGATCACTTCAATTAGGGCTTTAGCAACAAGGATTACAAGAGGAAGCTTGGGACGAAAGTGCTAATTGCTGCCCAGTGCATCATTAACAAGCCCCAGCAAAGCCTGGAAAAGCTCAGCTCATGGATAGTGGGCAGGAAAGGCTGTTACCTGCAGGGATGGCTTTCCTCAAACTGGGATGGTAAAACCCCTGGTGAGATGAGTCCCAAAGGCTACTGCACCTCCTGGTGTTCATGCCAGGGCAGCAGAGCTTTGTAAGATGAGACTAGAGAGGCAGCCTGAGAGCTGGCAACCCCACTTGCTCTTTAGTGGAGAGACAGCAACTCTCACCTATATGGAAGACAGGAAGTGATGTCCTCCTGCTTTCCTCCATTCTCCCAGGGCACTAGGCTACCTGCTCAGACCATCACACATTCTCTCCCCATACCCCTCTGCTCCAGCAGCCACTGCAGAGCTGCAGCTCTGGGATCAAGGCAGCCTGGAAGGGGCACTTGGGGTCTGTGAAGGGCTGGATCTCATCCAGGCTGGGCAACAATGCTTGGAAAGGAATAGGGACCAGTCCCAGCCCTACATCAGTGTCCCATTTGATGTCTCATTGCTCACAGGGTCAAATGTGGGGTGTCTAGGCGGGGTGGAGATACTCAGGAGGGCAATAGGGCAGCTGGCTTTCTGTCTCCTGGGTCTCTGAGAGCATGTAGAAACCTGCCAGAGAACTGGAGGAGCTGAAAGCCCATTTCTGGTTGGGATCGAAGATGATCAAGCAGCTGCAAGTAAGATGCTCTTCCTGGTGCATGCCTCTGAAGGCCCAGGCCATAGGAAACTTGTTCCTCTGCTACATGACGGCTCTTGGGAGGAGCAGAGGGCTGAGGACTCAGCACAATTTCTGGGTGAGGATTGCCTCGAAGTGCAGTTGAAATCCCTCCTGTTTTGATTCCCACTAGGATGATGTGTGGCTCCTGCTGAGCTCTGCTTCCATCTCCTGGCAGCCCTCCCAGCTGACCCTGAGCTGGCTCCATCATGAGATGTGAAGCTCAGCTCCTTGGGCAGCAACACCTTCCTCTTCTCACAAGATCTTTACATAACTTCCAGGCAGACCTGGGAAAGGAGATGCTTCTTGCACATACCTCTTGGGCCAAACCACGGCCATAGCACCGCGAACCTCTCTGCTCAGCTAGACAGAGGGGATCCCTCCACCCTTCCTCCTGTCCCTCCCCTCAGGCTCTTCCATCATGGGTCATTCAGCTGTTGCAAAGAATCCTGGGCAAGGAGCTGCATCCAAGCACCGAGATGGGCTTCACTGGGCAGGCTCCATCACAGCAGAGCCCCAGCCTGACCCCACCTGCAGCATCCTCCACGCCAAGGACCACGCCGAGGACCACACCGAGGACAAGAGGGATGATGGGGACAGACAACGGGGCAGGGCGACAGCTGTACACAAACATCATGTCTGTCCTGCTGGCACTGACAGGTCAGGCAGATATCCTCTGAGCAAAGAGCAGCCTCTTGGGGCCCTCACTCCGTCCCCAAAACTACCTCCTTGCCCGGGCATGTCCCCACGCCTTCCCCGCCTCAGTTCCCGGCACTGCGAGACAGCAGCTGAGCCAACGCTGCGGGGCTGCTTGTGCAAGAGGTGATGGGTGCTGCTCTCCTAGCCCCCACCTCCCTCTGGTGACCTGGATTGGGTGATTCATCCCTAATCACCCTGGCCATCGCTCCTGAGCAAGGGAAGCAGAAGCTGCCCAAGGGAAGAGGGCTGCCCGAGCTAGGGCAGGGTGCTGACGGTGGGAGCAGCACCCTGAGCGTGAGGCTGAGAGCTCCTGGCAAGCAAGAACAAGTCCCCAGACCTGTTCCCTGGGAGCTCTCCAATGAGCTACACACCTTTACTACCTGAAGAAATACCCAGGAAATGGAAAACAGAGAAAAAAACCCAGCCCACCCGAGCCCTTGTTATTATCATGACCTCAGGCTTTCTCCAGGACCTCTTTGTGGATGCACAGTGTTGGGGAAGGAGTAAATCCACCAATTTCCCCATGCTTGCCAGCCCACCCCAGGGAAATGCAGGATCCCAGCATCACCATCACACCCCATTTCCATCACTACTGGGGACAGATGAGGGAAGCAGAGCAGCCCTGGAGCCTTGCACACAAGAGCTGTGTTCCTGGGCACCTCCTTTAGAGAAGAAGGGACGCTTCCTCTCACCTGCTTTTGTTTTTAGCAGTAGGGCATCTCCCAAAAAGATATGTTTGTGATGCTTGTCTTACCAGCACCATGCCTTGATCTCCTCAGGCAGACCTTATGCATCAGCTTGGCCAAGCTGGTGCAGAGTCCAACCCTCTGCTGCCTCTTCCATCTCCAGAGAGTGCAATGAGTGATGGTCTAACCCTGACCAGACCTGTGTACCACCTCACGTTTGCATCTTCCCACATTAATTAATCTCAGACTGTCAATTACCAGGCATCTCCTCAGTTATCCCTCTCCCACACTGGAGGGAGAAGTATTTCCACCTTTCCAGGAGGTTCAAAGCCACCTGTATGTCCACATGATGACCGCCCTCCACCGCCCCCCCTCCCCAAGGATCTGGACTTTTTGCCAGGAAGTCCACCTCTCCCTCTAGAGCTGCCAGAGCTGAAGCTGATGCCACATCCCTGGGGTTGCTTGCATGGGACAGAGCCCTCTGCAGCACTGCTCTGCACACCTTCTCCAGACACCTCACCCTTGCCACCCTTCATTTAATGATTTTAAAGAACCCCTAGGGAGGGATTCAGTGTTCAGACTGAGTAGCACCAGTCTGGGGCTTGAGGGGAAATGGTAAAGTCTTTGCCCAGAAATGCCTTTACTTCCTGCTGGCCATGAATAAAACTTGGTTTTACCTCCCACTGCCAAGAAGATGGGAAGCACAACTTCCAGAGCATCCAGCCCCCCTGAGATGCAAAGATGCCACCCAGGGGATGGCAGTAATTATGCCAGGTTCTGAGGGGAGCCCCCAAATATGGGTCAGGAGAGTGTTTCTGCTACACTGAACCCAACCTGCTTCAGCCAAACAAGCTGCCAAAGAAAGAGAGGAAACCCCAAAAGCTTTTATTTCCATGATGTCCACACAGTGGCCAGGTTAGTAACATGAGCATCTTCTGCATAATAGGGCTGGTCACCACTGTGTCACTTTGCCCTGGAACCAACAGTTTGGCCAGGATTTTCCAGGGAATCACCCCGGGTGATGGAGTCAGGAGCAGGGTAAACGAGGAGACTATGCAGCCACAACCCATGCTTGATGACCTCAGGTGGGATGCTTCATTGGGCAGTGCAGGTGGGGGCTTTGAAATCCTCTGCTGCTCTTCTCAGCAGGATCCTGAGGAGGATCCTTCCTTCAAGGAAAAGAAGACAGCTGCCCCTGGGATCGCTCCCCTCTGCAAGCCTGCAACCCTGCCATGGGGCTCGGCAGCAGTGCTGGAGAGGTCTGAGCAGCTGTGGGCAAGGCTGCAGGATCCAGCCACCTCTGGAGGCGGGCACCACAGCAAACCCTGGGAGAAAGCTCGCCCTGACTCGCTGGGCTGGCTCCTGTCCCGCAGCCCAGGAAAGCAGCGCAGGAAGGGAGGCTCACAGCAGCCCTGTACAGCAAACAGCCCTTGGGATCCACTGCGGTGGAGGTAGGCTTGGCACAGGGAAGGGAGCACGGGGGTTTCTGCAGCTGCTGCTGGGATGGTTGTCCCTGCTCCCAGGGGATGCTGACTAACCATTTTCTAGCAGGGAAGTGCCTGGGTCAAGTGCTGTGGTGAAAACCACGACTGGTTTCCTGAGCGGCATCTCCCTGCCCACCACGGCGTTGCCTCTGGCCAGCTCCGGGGGCAGAGGGTTGGCAGGAGGTGGGTGACACCCTGCTGCGAGGGACAGACACTTTCTCTGTCCCCTCTGGATCACTCCTGTTTCCTTGGGGGATCAGGAGTTACCTCTATCAGGGACTTGGGGAGGAGCAGCCTGACAGGCGCAGCCCTCTTTGGGTGATGATCCACTCAGGGCCCCGAGCACAACGCCCACAGGTGGGGACTGTTTGGTGAAGAGCTGAAGCAGGGAAGGTGAGAGCATAGGAAGGAGACCAGAGGTTGAGAAGAGGTAGGGGAGGGAGATTTTCTCCCTGATATCTCTCTGGGTGCAGATTTCCAGCCATCTTGTGCAGCAGGATGACCTTGTGGAACGGCTCCTTCCCCTTCTATCCTGGCACCAATGCATGCTTCCCCTTCGACACCACCTGGGCCATCATCATCTCCATCTTCCTCTCCATTTTGGCCACTTTCATCATCATCCTGCCAGGGATCCGGGGCAGGAGGGTAAGTGGAGAGGCTGGGGGAGTTCAGCTTTGTCCTTGACATTCCTCATGCCTCCTCCTTCTCAGCCTCAGAAACAAACTTGTGGAGCAAGTTCATGGCCAGGGCTCTGGGATCTCTAACGAGCTATGAGGGTAAGCTCCAGCTCAATCCAGACTGTACCCCCGTGCTGGAGACACCAAACTCCACCATCCCAAATGTATGAGATGCCCATTTCTGAGCCTGCCTGGCTTGCACTGACTGATTCCACAGGAGTAGAAAAACAAGGTGAGGTTCAAGGACCTCACTCCACTCCCTCTGAAACCCTCTTAAAAGAAGGAGGTGTGCACCATGTGTTTCAGCCCTGCTGGCAGGCCAGTGGCCACCTGACCCTGGTGCCAGCCCACCACTGGCATGCCCCATGCTTGTTTTGTGCTTGGATTTGCAGCTGAGCAAGCCCAAGAAGCTTCTCCCCACCAGGGGACAGACTGCAAACCCCTGGCCGTTGTTTTTCTCTCTAGCTGTGGCCAGCTGCAAACATGTCCCAGCACAGGAGGTTTGGAGAACTGTTGGAATTCCAGCTCAGGCCTGGTGAAAGGAGTGTCTCCATCCTCTTTCCTGGAAAAAGAGACAGCACAGCTTTCCCAGATGGGCTGTGTTGACCTTTCTCTGCTCAGATCTCCCTGCTGCCCCTCCCACCCCACGGCAGGGATGTCCCAGCCACGTGTGTCCCCTGGGCCACCTACCTGCAGAGCCCTTGGGTGACTCCCCAGGAGAGGGACAGGCTTGTTTCACACCAGCTGGCATTTCTAAAGGACACACTTGGTGCTGAGGTCCCCATGGCAAAATCTGAGTCTTATCCTCCCACCCTGCTCATCTCTCACAGAGACTCTTCTGGTTCCTGCGGGTGGTGATGGGCCTCTTCCTAGGAGCTGTGGTCCTCAGTGAGTACATGGGTCCTGGAGGGGAGGAGGGAGGAAGCTCAAGGATGCCCAAGACAGGGGAGATGGAGGAGCTGGGTGAACCAGGCACGAGCCAAGTCCAGGCCATGGAATGAGGAAGACTGAACCTCCATCTGTATCTGGGACCTGGCTCCAGCAGGTGGTGGGAGATGCCAGCACCCATCTGTCTCCTGTCTGACAGCTGGTGGTCATATGCACAGATCACCACTGAAAGCCCATTGCCAGCTGCCAGGGGACACAGACAAATTGGCAGCTGCTTAGCTAACAACCAGTGCCTAGACAGTGTCCACACATCAGTCCCATTGCCTCTAAGGCTAGGCACTACATTGCTGAGTCTGGGGAGAAACCAACCCAAGTGGGGCTCTCAGGGTCATGAGCTAGTTGGTGTTGGGGATGGACATACAAGGCTTCTGCTCCTTTAGGCTCACAACCCATGCCTGGTCTTTGGGATAGGGTAGATGGTGATGATGAGGCTGTCATGACCATCATGGCAGGTGGTTCCAGCACTAGCAGTGTTGCTACCAGGCCAGGACTAACCTTTGAAGTCTTCACAGCCATACAGTTCACCAGGGACTGGGAGACCGGCTGGGTGACAGCAAACACTTCCTACAAGTCCTTCAGCCGTGCCCTTGTGAAGGTGGATATCGGGCTGCACGTTGGCCTGACAGGGGTGAACATCACACTGGTGGGTGAGTGCATCCTGCAGCAGGAGGCACCTGGGTGCAAGCCTGAGAGCTATGTACCTGGTTACTGGGGCTGTGCTGCTCAAGCACACCCCGCCCCCCCCAGGAAATCTTGGAGCTGCTTCCAAGTCTTCATGGTCTGGCAGGAAACCCAGTGAATCAACTCAACGAGACCATCAACTACAACGAGCACTTTGCCTGGAGCTTGGATGCAGACTATGACCACAGCTATGCTGAAGGCCTGGAGAAGGGCTTGCCCAGCCCCATCCTCTACGTGGCTGAGAAGTTCACCACGCAAAGCCCCTGCAGTATGCACAGGCAGTACCGCATCTCCAGCCACTATGTGTCCCTCACGCTGTGGTAAGTTACAGCAGGAAGTCCACCCTATCTGCTGACTCTCCACAGAGTCTTCTTCTGTTTCCTCTGCCCTGATGTGTAAAATTGAGGTTGGAAATAATATATATTCTTCATTTAAGGGAAAGAAGATGCAACTCTGTGCATTGTTATGGTGCAAGGTCCTCTCCCAGGCAAGATGCAGAGCCCCAGTATGACCAGCCATGGGGGAGGTTCCTCTTGCATGCCCAAGAGGCCATGAGATCTGCTGGTGGGGAGCAGGAGAGACCACTGAGAAGGTGCTCAGAGGGTCTGTTCATGGTGTAACGCTGAGAAGTCCTTGTGTGTGTTGTGATCATGGGGTCTCAGAGCATCCCCACGTGTCTCAGAGGTTGTGGGAAAGGGAAAAGTGAGTCCTGAAATTCCCTCTGGAGATGTAGGCTCCAGGTCCCTGCCCACATCTCTTTTTATCTTTTCAGGAGAAATAACTAGCCCTGCCCAACCCTTCCTGCTCTTGAGAAGCAGCAGTATCTGAGGGCAGGGATGTTGATGTAAACTTATTTTTCACTCTTATTCTTGGAATCAGAGCAGTTTGTCAGGCTCACCTCTCCAGCCAGCTGAACCCAAATTCCACATGCAGGGCAGGGCTGGAAGCTGGGTTTGCTCCAGCTGCTGAATCATATCTGGGCATGGTCCCTTGTGTGGTTCTTCACACAAAGGTCTCCCTGGTTGCCATTCTTCTTTTGAACAAGTGAGAACTGCCCAGGGGAGGCCAGTTGTAGAGGACCACAAGAGTCAGAGAAAGAGTTCATTTGGAGGCATCTCCAGAGGTTTCTGAGCCAGTCCCCTGCCCTGGAGGCAGGGCTGACATCAAAGCCATATCAAGGTGCTTAGGGCTTTGTGAAGCTCTGTCCCCAGGCACGGATATCCCTTCTCCACCACCTCAGGACCTGTCCCACAACTCCACCATTCATGCAGTTCCCGAATCGTTTGGGTTGGAAGGGATTTAGATCAACCTGTCCAGCCCACCTAGAGCAGGCTGCCCAGGGCTGTATCCTTCTCTAGGGATGTGGAGAGGAGACCTTGAGAACAAGCTCCAAGCATGCTGCTTTCTGTTCCATTTTGTGCTTCTTTCACAGGATGGCCTTGTGCACATGGCTCATTTCCATCCTATTGTTCTCCATGCCCATCCTGCTCTACGGTGGCTACATGCTCCTGCTCACTGCCATGCTGATGCTTTTCTCACTGCTCTTCTTCTTCACTGTGAGGAACATTCCAAGGTGTCCCATCCAGTTTGGTTCAGCTTCCCTGAAAACTGACTATGGTGGATCCTTTTGGTTGACATTAGTGACAGGTGAGTGCTCAGCTTGCTCCTGGGGCTTTTGTTCTCCATCCCTGCAGTGATGATGCTTGGTGGTGACCCAGCAGCATCTCATCCCTTCTGTCTCCTTGGCTGGTCACAGTAAGTGATTTTTTGTTTGAATGACTTACAGTTTAGGATAACATCATCAAGACTGGGGGAGAAAGAGCTGGACAGCCAGCAGATCTGAATGGCCAAACATGGTTGTGTGCCCAGAGGAATGCCATGGAAGTCCTGAATTACAGAGTCAGGGAAAGACTTGGCCTAGAAGGTCCTTCAGGGGTGTCTTGCCCAGCCCTTACCCAGAGCAGGACTCACCTGAATGCCACATCAGCCTTGTTCAATCTGGTGCTGGATGTCCAGCTAGGGATCCCCTCTGCTGTTCAGGACCTGTGCCACCCATGGGCAGCAATCCTTTCCTTTACCAAACTGGGATTTTACTGCTGTGCACCCCTGAGAAGAGACAGGCTCCTTCTCAGGAGCAGAAGTTCTCAATTAGATCCTTCTGTAGACTCCTCTTTTCCAGGCTGGACAAGCCCAGCACCTCCTGCCTTTCCCCATACAGGATGGGCTCCAGACCTAACTCTCTTGACCAGCTGCTCCAGTTCATTGACTTCTCTTTTGTACTGGGAAGCCTCAACTGATGGCAGAGGCCAGGTGTGGAGAGGGAAGTAACAACTTCCCTTCACCTCTTGGATGATGCTATGTGCTGTTGGCTTCCAAGCCCAGATCTGTGTCTGGATGGGGCTGGGACACAGCAGGCAGCAGGTGCTAATGTGTCTCCCCACACTTGTGTGTTGCAGGTCTGCTCTGCCTGCTGCTGGGGTTAGGTGTCATCATCCTGAACTCGGTGCAGCCAAAGAAGCTGAAGCTTGTTTTTAACCTGGATGAGGGACAGGGAGAAGAAGAGGAGGCGTGGGACAAGTCCTCCCTGCCAGCTGAGCCCAGCTCCTCTGCACAGGATATGCTGATGGTCCCCCTGGGTGAGCTTTGTGAGGTGACAGCCACCCAGCTGTAAGGCCCTGGGGGGAGGCAGGGCAAAGCCCCAGGACACTGCCTGCAGAATTCACCTTCTGGTCCAACCCCATCAGGAGCCCAGGTGGGAAGAGACCTAACAAGAGCCAAGTGAAGAGAATATCCAAGTCTGGAAAGATGACTCAAATACAAGAGCTTTTGCCTTCCTTTTATTTTGCTGCTTCTTTGGTCACCAGCAGCTGGAAGAGCTTTTGGGGTGAGAAGAATCCCTGGTCCACCCCTGGCTGTCCAGTTACAGGCCCTGGGCTACTGCCCTTCCCCTTAGTCCACCCCCAACACACTCTAAAAGTCCTCCCTAAGGTACAGAGGCTAAACCAGATCATACTGGAGACAAACCAAATAACTTTAAATGCATAGATATGAGCCAAAGAAATTGTTGAGTTCCCACAAGACCATCCCCACCCTGAAGGGCCCCAAGAAGCCCTCTCTGCCTGGGTATGCTCTTCCCATCAGCAGTCAGGAGCTGTGCTCACCAGAGTGTCCTGTACCCCACACCTCCTCTTGGTCTGGGATGAAAAGCAGGTTGGCAAGGAGGTCAGTGATTTAGTAGGATGCTGGAGCTAATAGATCTTGGAGGCCTTCTGGATTTCAGACCCATACTGGGACCCTGAAGTTGAACCTCAGGAGATGTGCTGGGTTGTCCATGGGGCTGGAAATGGCACAGTCAGGAAGTTGTTTGGTTGGCTCCTGCTTCTTACAGTGCTTATAAACACCTCAAAGCACTGCCACAGGCAGCCTGTGAGTTATCAGTGCCCTTGCAGCCCTCTGGAAGGAAGACAAAACATTTTGATGGGCGAGGAGAAGATGGGAATGAAGATGCCAGAGGAGCCCAGAGTGTGGCTGTGACAAGTTGACCAGAAGTGAGCATCACACCTGCTTTAGGAGACCTGGTTTCCTCCTGCTCAACTGTGGAAATGCTACACATGTGGTGGGACATGCAACGGTGAGACCCTGCACACCCAAGGTGGATGCAGCCACCTCCTCCTGGCTGCTGACAGCCAGCAGGTACCTTGCCCATGCAGGGAGGGAGGAGAGGGAGAACGTTTGGGGTTTGCATCCCTTTAACTCTGTGCAGGTTTTGCAGTGTTCCTGGGCTTTGGGATTTCCACATCTCCCCTCCTCCCCACCCCCTGTTTTGTGCTCCCTTGTTTTCCCTTTTGTCTCAATAAAAGCAGTTGGACCTGGTCCTTCTCTGTTAGTAGAGGTGCCCCTCCGAGGGCTGGCAGGCTGGGGATGTCCTTTCCCAGAGGGCAAGTCGAGGGAGATAGAGTCTGCAAAGGTCTTTCTCAGTCAGTACTCATCCCAGTGCAGACTTGTGTGCTTTTCAGAGGCAGTTGGCCGGGGAAATGAGTCTCTGGGGGCATCAGGAAGGGTTTGTGCTCTGCCCTTTCAGGCCCACCTTCAGAGAAGGAGTGGGAAGAGCTTTCTTCTAGATGCTGTTGGGGTTGAGTTTGGAGGGATGGGAGGGAGACAGGTCTTTGCTCACAAAATGAGGGTTGACATACACTTCAGTCATTTCTTGGTGTTCTTCTGCTTTGTCCTCACGGAGATCAAAGAAAGTCTTCAGCAGGTCCAGGTTGAAGTAGTGCAGGGTGACAACAGCCATCCCAGCCACGAAACAGAGCAAGCCTGCAAGACAAGGCACTCTTTGAAAGCATTCCTGTAAACACCAGCACACTTCCCACCCTTATAACCCTTCTCTGAGGGCCCCCTGGCAGGGGACAATGCCTTCTCTTAGGGGAGACAGCCTTCTACTATGGGAGGTGGCTTCAGCTGCTGTGCTGAGCATCTTAGAACCCAGGCAAGTGTCTTAAAATTCAGGCCAGTGGCCCCCATCTCCTTGTGTTACTGCACCTCAGGGACTCATTTCCATTCCTGAGGGGAAAGTGCTGGGACCCTTGCACACCCAGAGACACAAGGTGGAGGGAGGGTGTGTGTGTGTGTGTGTGTGCCCGTGCCCTGATGCAGCTTGGTGTCCTTACCAACCATGAGTGTGAGCCAGAAAGATCCTCCATAGCCTGGGTTCAGGGCTGCAGTCCCAAACTGGATTGGGCACATGGGGGAGTTCCTCACAGTGGAGAATGAGAGCAAGGAAAAGATCATGAAGGCTCCTGTCACCAGCAGCATATAGCCTCCATAGACTAGGACGGGCATGGAGAAGAGCATGTTGGAGATGAGCCAAGTGCAAAAGGCCACCCTGGAGACAAGAGAAGACCAACAGATGGCTTGTGCAAGTGCCACAGGCTAGGATGCTCTATATGGGAGGAGGAATCTGGGCTCCAGGTTCCATTGTAGGAGTCCAAGAAGCTCTGTGGGCTTGCTGGAGGGATCCTAGCCTCTCGGGCTGAGCAAGCAGATGTGCAATGCTCACACTGCTACACCCAGAAGCCTGGCTATCCTCTTCCAATTGCTCAGCCCACAGAGTATACCAGGTTCAAGGAGGCCACAGCAGCCCACTCAGTCTATCTAGACCACGTCAGCTCCCTGCCCTTCACACCTGTGGGGCAGTGCAGACCTCAGAGACCACACAGCACTGGGATAATTGCAGAAGCAGGTATAAGCCATTCAGCAGCTCTGGACATGGCTGAGGAGCTGGGTGATAAGAGAAGCCTCCAGTTATGGGTCAGGAGCTTTTGCTCCATGGTATTGCCAGGTCCCTTTCCTAACTTCTGCATCCCTGCTGTCAAACCCAGTGCAGGGGGAACAGAACTGCAATGGCCCTTGCCCCCCATGGCACAGGGAACCATCTCCTTACAGATGTGGACCAGCTTTTGTTCAACCCAAGAGAGCAGCAACGTGTTGCTGGCCAGCAGTCGCTGCTGAAAGAGTTGAGATCAACCCCACAGTAACAACATCATCAGCTTTTCCTCATCTGGTCCCATGCCCAGACACTAAATATCTTCATGGATGGGGATGGGAGAGCTCTGCACATGTCCATGGGCCTTTCTGGGCCACTGTGGACAGCAGCACCAGCTCCCTCCATGGTCACAGACCCTTGCTATCATACCACATCACAGCAGGGACTTGCACCACTTTCCTCTCTCCTGTGCCCAGCCCTGGTGGAGCTGACCTCCTACCTGCTCTCCCCAAGGTACCTACAGCCCACAGGTTTGACCACAGACCTTGCAGAGGCCCCCGTCCACACACATGGCTTTCCTGGCTATGTGCAATCACCACCCATCTCAGAGGCTTAGGGAGAAGGCAGCAGAGCCCTTCCCACAGCCTTGCCCCTCCCCTGCCTGCCCCGGGAAAGCAAGGCTCACCAGAGAGCGGCCGATGCGTAGCGGCTGGAGATGCGGTACTGCCTGTGCACGCCACAGGGGCTTCGCGTGGTGAACTTCTCAGCCACGTAGAGGATGGGGCTGGGCAAGCCCTTCTCCAGGCCTTCAGCATAGCTGTGGTCATAGTCTGCATCCAAGCTCCAGGCAAAGTGCTCATTGTAGTTGATGGTCTCGTTGAGTTGATTCATCGGGTTTCCTGCCGGAGGGAGGAGACTGAGGTCCTGCTGTCTCCCAGCCTCCGTGCAGACCTAGCCCACCCACAGAGCACTCCTGGGGCCATGACTGCTCCAGAGCTGCAGATGTGGGCATCAGACTCACCCACCAGTGTGATGTTCACCCCCGCCAGGCCAACTTGTAGCCCCACATCCACGTTCACCAAGGCATGGCTGAAGGACTTGTAGGAGGTCTTTGCCTTCACCCAACCGGTCTCCCAGTCCCCAGTGAACTGGACAACTAGCAGGAAAAGTAAAGTTGGGGTTAAAGAAGGGCTGGTCTCAGGCTTTGCTGCACTTAAGGGAAGGATGATGGGTGAGAGAAAACATGGCATTCCCACCATGGCACTCCAAGGGAGGGTGAGGAAGGCAGAAGAGCTGACTCAGCCACCCAGACATGTCCTAACCAGCTCCCACACCCTGGCAGAGCTCCTGTCCTCCCATCACTTGAACATCCACTCCCTTGATCTGGGAGCGGGGGAGCTCAGATTCCCAGAGATGAACTCCATGACCTGATTCCTCCTTGGACATCTTCTCCAGAACTTCCCTGCAAGCTCCCCACCACAGAAAGCATCGCAGAGCCCAGGGACAGGGCTCAGAAATGAGCCTGCTCCTCAGCCTCAGGAACTTGGGTGAGTTTCATTCCAAACATTACTCTCCCTAGATGTCCTGTCAGTGAGTGTTGAATATCACTGTCGAATGGAGGTGGTGGGAAAGGGATAGCAAGTGCCATCATGGCTCTGACACTCATTTCAACTGAGGAAAAAAAAAAAGTTGAAGCACTGCTGGTCTGTGATTTTTGGAACCAAGTGTCCTTTCCTGAAACACCCCCTTTGTAGTGGGCATAGTTTTCCAGCACTGAAATGAGATGAGAGTGAAGGTGGTGGCTTAATCTCAAGCTGAACAATAACATCTGCCCCCAGAGAAGTTCACCTGCTGAATCAACTTGTGAGGGCACTGATCCAGTAGCAGCTCTGCAGGAACATTTCTGAGCTGCAGGGTTGAGTGTGCCCTGCTGCTGCCAGCCAGGATCCCTGAGGCTGGTTTTAGAACAATCAGTTCCTCCTGTGTGCCCAAGCAGTGCCCAACTGTGTCCTTGTAGTGCGAGTGACACTGGATGGCTCTCCAGGGGTGAGCTGGAGTTGTGGAGCAAGCCTTGACCTCCACCTCTCTGCCATCTCAAGCCTGGCAACTCTGGCAGCATCTCCCAGCCCGCAGACATCTGCAGCTGGAGGGTGACCACTGCATGCCAGCCTGGCTCATGTGTCAGCTGGCAGTCCCGTGGCTGGTCGCAGCCTGGCTACCTGCTTCTCTTGTCTGGTCAAGTCAGGGGCTGAGTAGCTTAGGTTGTGCTTCATCATCCCTCTCCAAGCAATCTAGTAATCTGTCCTGTCCTTCACAGCAGGAGAGTTTCTTTGATTTAGGTCCAGGGCTAGCCCTTTCCCCATCTGGCGTCTTCTCACCCCTCAGTACATCCTTCACTTACATACCCTATCGCTCTGTCCAAGTTGGAAATCCCAGCCTGCTTTCCATCACCAGTCCCATTTATTACAGAAGATTTCCTGGTTTCTGCTCCTCTCCTTCATCTCCTCCTGCCTTGCTCCTTAGAAGGTCTTTACCCCCATGCCTCAAGTTTATTTTGACCTGTTCTCTCCACATCACTGCAAGGCTCCTCTCAGCCTCCAGAGCTGCCTGGCTGCAGCCCAAGCTGCTCAGCTGTGATGAGCTACACCTGTGGGAATCTGAAATAAAGGCAAACCCAGCAGGTTTGGTGATCTTATAACAAGGACTGAGTTCTGGTGTTTGTGTGTTTCTACCCTGGTGCTGCTGATGTGGGGATCCTTCAGTTGGTGAGGTAAGGAGAAAAAAATTTACTCTTTTCATTTCGTCTGTGGGTTTGGGGTTGTTCCTATATCCTCCTTCTGTTGGCTCACACACATGGTCAGAGGCATATGGAGCTGTGGATTCCCACAAGACCAGGGCCTGTCCAAACTCTGCAGTGCAGTTACAGCCAGCAAAGCTCCCTATTGATTCAGGAGTGACCATAGACACCTCCAGGTGCCCTCAGTTCCTGTGTCAGGGACTAGGAAGCTCTTTTAGGAAGCTGTGTCACTGTTTTGCAAAGCAGAGCTAGGGCAGACCCTGCAATAGCTTTGGCCAGGTCACCACAAGCTTGCATTTCCCACATGCAGAACCTGCTCCAGGCTTTAACCCTGCCCCAAGACCCCCCACACCCCCTCCCCCTCCTCGAGGGCTGTGCAGCACTTACCAACAATCACTGCTCCCACGAGAAGGCTGAGGAGAACCCGGAAAGTCCAGTACAGCCTCTATGGGAAGAGAGGTGGGACATCAGCTGGTGAGGAATAGCCCTAGCTGTTCTCCTGCCTCACCCTGAACTAGCTGGAAGTGTCCCAGCATCCAGATCTTGGTGGAGAGCAGACAGCTGTCCCCGGGGGTAGGGGTCACGCACCGCCCGTCCACGGATGCCTGGGATGATGAGCAGGAAGGTGCAAGCAAACGTTAGGAAGACCACGATCACTATGATGGTGCTGATGTCAAACACAGCAGCCTTCCTCTTCTGCAGATAAAAGGGGTAGATGCCATCAAAGAGAGTCATCATGCACCTCTAGGAGCCTGCAAGAGAGAGATGGTCACAGTGAGGACTCTGCCTGGCTGCTTCAAGCCTGTGGTGGCCAGCCCCAGCTCATCTGTGGGAGGTCCACCTCAAAACTCCCCAGAGGGACAAGGAAATATTTCACTGCAAGGAAACAGGCAGGGTGAAATAATCCCCAGAATTAAAACAGACCGCCCAAAAGGTCTTGGTGGAGGAGAGGAGGCGCCTGGGGCTGGGCTCCATCAGCCTGGAGAGATTGTGGCAGCTGGAGAACCACAAGCCACTGTCCTCCTGCAGCTTGAGGAGCGGAGCAAACCCAGAAACCTGTTGAGCAGCTCCTCCCCAGGCAGATCTGGGTCTTTCCCTCCAGGCCTTTCTGCTTTGTGGTGTGCCCTTAGAGGAAGTCCACAAGCTGGTGACCACCAGCAGATGCAGTCTTCCTCCAAAACATCAAGGAACCGCTGAGAACATTGATTTCATGGTAGTAACATCATCCCCGGCCAAGGACCACCACTGCCAAGCAGAACAAAGCCAACCACTCCCATTTCCACCTCCTTTCCTTGAAGAGGCTTTTCCCCAGGAGCTGCAAGTCACAGGCTGGGGAGGGAGGACTGATCCTGTGCTTGGTTCAGAGGGGCCAGAAGCAACCCCTAGAGTTGGAATGTGGGTCCAAGGAGCACATGAACGTCAAGTGCATCTCAAGGTTAAAGGAGCTGAGTTACATGAGATGAAGTGTTGACTGCTTTGAACTCCCACCAACAGCTTAGGTCTTGCAGTTACAGAGCTTCCAGCGCTCCTGCGTTAGCTCTTTTCCACCAAAACTGATTCCATGCTTCACCCTTTTATTTTGCTTATTTAATAGCATCCCTGTCTGTAACTACCCTGGAAAGTCTTCTAAAGCCTGGGGCTGCCAGAGCTGATATGTCTCATGACTAAACACAATTCTGTCCCTGCATGGAAGAGTTGATTTTATTCTCATTCTCTGGAAACAATATTAATTGTATTTTTAGGTAAGAGCCAACCTAGAGCAATTCAGTCACAAGGCAAGCAGGTCCCAAATCCCTGGAGGTGGGTGGGTATCGCAGTAAACATGATGAAACAGTTTCCCTGGGCAGTTTTTCATGCATAAAACAGCAATGTTTGGGTTCAGAATAATTCTCTCTCCAGTAACTCAGTTCCTTATAGCTAAGACATTAGCAGGGACTGGGTGTATACAGCTGGGTCACCACTGCTCTGGACCTGACCTCACCATGACTCTGCTCAGGAGTAACAGAGCTGTCATGTGTAAATCACAGAGCTGGGTTGGGGCTATTTTACTGGAACTGTTTTGGGCTCTTTCCCTGGCAAGCCAAGCCAAGCCTCCAGGAACCTTTCCTGCTGTGATTACCTGGCAAGCAGAAGCTGAGCTTGATTCCTGATGCTATGATGTTGGACTGAAGTCCAGCTGTGGCGTCACCAGCCCAGCAAAGGTGGCCACAAAACAGTCTGAGCATCTGCAGGAGAAGGAATAAAAGAACAGTTTAGCCCAGGACAAGTTGAGCCTTGATTGCTTCAGTTTCACTGGTTTCTTCCCTGATGGCATCTCAGAGGAGATTTGGGCCAAGACAGAATGAAATGATTTCCAGGTCTGTGTCCACAGCTTCAAACAGATCCCCAATGCCAGAACATAAAGCCCAGAACATAAGATGGAAACTCTTGCCTTGTGAAACCTCAACTCAACTTTCAAGCGGTGTCAAGAGACATTTGCATTTCCTCTATACTTTGCAGCTTCTGAGAATAGTATTCCAGAGGATTTCCAGGGAAGTGAACCTTTCTGTTGCTGTCTGCCCAAGCTTTCTCACTTCATTACCCTGCCCAGCAGACCAGCTCCTTGGCACTTTTGCAGCTTTGAAGTGGGAAACTGGTGCCTGCAGCCCAGGACAGCAGAAACTGGAGTTGCACCTTGGAAAGCATCCTCCGTGCAGAGGCATGGACGTGGCCCTTGTTTCTTTCAACAGTGTATGGAGAGGGAAAGGACTAGAGACATCTTCAAGGAGGGGTCAGGAATTTAGCAGAAATGGGCAACTTGGCTTTTATTTTGCGTATTCTGGGCTGTGAGGGGAGGAAGGAAGGCAAAGGAGGCAGAAAGTTTGCCCAAACCCCAGCAGTTTCTCCTTGCACAGATCTTGTTTTCCTGCCCCCAGAATGGATCGAGCTGGAAAGGGCTTTTTGGAACTATGCAGCCAAAACCTCCACGCAGCAGAGCCAAGAGCAAGCTCAGCTGGGGGTTGCTCAGGGCTACGAGTTGGTATTTTCCACTGGAAACCGAGAAATCCTGTCCCCTGGAAACCGAATGCTCAGAGCTGCAACTGAGGGATGGGGGAGAGAGGAAGGGGAGGACACTCCTGCCCCTATCCCAAAACGGGATAGGAAACTCCAATTCCACCGGGGGACCTCAAGTGGGGATGTATCTTCTCCTCACTCTCTCCTTCCCGGGATTCCCCGCCCCACCCCCNACACGCGTGGCCCTGGCTGCGGGGAGGGGAGAGGGGGGAGAGGGGTCTGGAACATGAGTGTCCCCACCTGCGTGGGTGGGTAAGGGGGTAGGGACCACGTGTGTCCCCGCCTGCGTGGGTGGGTAAAGTGGGTCTGGGGAATCGGGGCCACGCGTGTCCGTGCCTGCTTGGGTGGATAAGGTCGTCCAGGGGAGTTGGGATCACGCGCGTCCCTGCCTGCGTGGGGGTCTGGAGGATGTGGCCGGGGCCACGCGTGTCCGTGACTGCATGGGTGGGTAGGAGAGTCGGGGGGTTGGGTTGGGGGTAATGCGTGTTCTCACCTGTGAGGGTCGGTAAGGGGGTCTAGGGGATTCAGGGCTGCTGCTCTCCTATACCTGAATGGTCACACTAATTTCTGCAGTGGAGCCTCTGCTTTCTCAGGGTTCTCATGTTCCACAACAGTCCCAGCTGACCTGGGGCTCTGGGGAAAGCTCAGGAGACATTTGGAGGCTGAAGTCCTAACTTTAGGGAAGTCAAATCTGCTGAGATCTGGTGGAGCAAGAAGTCCTTGCTCTGAGGGAAGCTATGTGTTCACACTCTCTGCAGCAGAGTGTTTGGAGGGACGTGAAACTCCAGGTGTTGGGAGGGCATAGTGATCCCCTCTGACAGGAAAAGACAGGGCTGGGGAAGCAGATGTTTGGTTTCACTAGGTGCAGATGAAGGGAATGACTTTGGGAATGGCTTCTCAAAGGTGGCACAGGGAATCTGGAAAAGCAGAGGCTGTAGAGCTCATCAGACCTTACAAAACTCCTGCAAAGCTTGACAAGCCTGTGGAACTAAATCCAAGCTTGTAAAGCTTTCCCTCAGCAAGCTACACCATGGGCTTCCAAGCTTTGATTGCATCAAGGAACCCTCTGTGTGGTTTGCAAGGTTTGGAAGGCAGGTGTGGGGAGCAGGGGACTCTTTCTGGAGAAGCCTGGCTGTCCTGGTTGTCTGGGACACTGGCAACAGGTCCTCAACAGGTGGAAGAGCACACTGGAAAGTGTGAAGCTGGAGCTCTTAGCTGAAGCATGGGAAAGGAGTTTGTGGGACAGCTGAGTGCCACTCACGAGATGCCCACCTTCCTTGGACATGAGGTCGCTAGCCCACATCTGCATGTTCCTCTTCTTGAGTGCATCCTGTAAGGGCTGCTGTGATTCAGCCTTGTCTGTCAGGAGGTTTCCAGTAATAGCTGGAGAAGATTTGACAGGCAGGGGACACATGGTGTCTATGTCTCCTCAGGTCTTTATAGACCAAGTTCTGCCAGGGAGAGCTGCTCCTGGGAATGGAAAATGGCTCACGAGCCCACAAGTGCATGTGTGGGAGGAGGCTATGGGATGGAAGAGCTCTAGGGCTCCTTCCACAAGGG
Organism: Galbula dea; assembly: GCA_013399015.1. Classification (NCBI taxonomy): domain Eukaryota; kingdom Metazoa; phylum Chordata; class Aves; order Piciformes; family Galbulidae; genus Galbula; species Galbula dea. Next base: position 191,969 of record VWZX01004906.1, on the reverse strand, counting down.
TGAGCTCCAGGAGGACAGGGGTGGCTCTGGGTGAGCAGGAACAGAATCCCAGCGTGATGAGGGCTTGGAAGGGACCTCTGGGGATCATCTAGTCCAACTCCCTGCTAAAGCAGGGTCATCTACAGCAGGTTGCCCAGGATCACCTCCAGGTGGATTTGGAACCTCTTCAAGAGGGGGAGACTTCACAACCTCTCTGGGCAGCCTATGCCAGGGCTCTGCCAACCTCACAGCAAACAAGTTTCTCCTCTTGTTCAGATGGAACCTCCTGGGTTCCAGTTTGTGCCCAGTGCCCCTTGGGCTGTCCGTGGGCACCACTGAGCAGAGTCTGGCCCTAGCCGCTTGCCCTCAGCCTTTAGCTCTTGCTGAGCATTGAGCAGCTCCCCTCTGGGTCTGCTCTTCTCCAGGCTAAGCAGCCTCAGGGCTCTCAGCCTTTCTTCCTGCCAGAGCGGCTCCAGTGCCCTCAGCATCTTCTAGCCTCTGCTGGAATCTCTACAGTAGTTCCTTGTCTCTCTTGAACTTGTCTGTTTCCCTCACAAAGAGTGCGTGTCCCTAACAGAGCTTGGTACAAAGTAACATCTTCCCTCCATGGAGGATGAGCTATGAGCCTACAGCTGGGGTACTGCAAGGCAGGGCTGCTGGTCCTACCGCAGCAGAAAAGTCTTCTCAGGCCTGCTGACCCCTCCTGACAGAGCTTTCCCAGGCTGATGGGGCCCCGTATACACTCTGCCACCTTCCCACAGCCCAAACCAGGAGACCCTGCTGATGGATGGTGGTGGCAGCAGGGTTTTCCCAGGCAGCAGAGACCACAAGAGGGAGCTGAGATTATGATCTGTGCCTGCTGCCAGGCTCCAGGAGCAGCCCAGCTCCAGCTCCCTCCTCTCCTCTTTGCAGGTCGCTTCTTCTGAAGACCCAGTGGCCAATGCAACCTGCAGAGATAATGTTGAGTTTCACCATGGTTCTGCTGGTGACGTGGACCTTAGGGAGTAAGTATGGCTTCAGGAGAGGGGATCCAAGGGGAGATGCTGGATAGCTTCTGTCCTCAGAAGAATTCTGTCCTCTAACGCATGGGGCATCATGTTAGAGATGAAGATGATTCAGTTTGTGATGAGATGGGAAAAGAATGGAGCAAAATGCTACACTTGGAGAGCCTGAAGTTTGGGATACTCACCTTCTGCTGATTGTATGTGTACCCAGCTTGGAACCAGGAACAGGAGCTTCTTGCTAGGACTATAATGAAATCAATAAATACTATCAGAGAAGAAACCAAATATGTGTTTATAAGATAAAGGCTGATGCTGATAGGCAACCCACAGAGGAGAGAGTAACTCCAGCATCAAAGCCTTTGCTTGACTCAGACAGACATCATAGGGGTCAGAAGTAAGGAAAGACTTCTTCTGATGCAGTGACAGAGAAGGAGAACATGAAGATAATTTAGGAGTAGACTGGTGGGGGCCAGAAATTGATTTGGGGACATGAGGGCCACAAGCATGGATTTCTCACTTTAGACATTGCTTATCCCTCGAGAAGTGCCAAACTTGTCTATAAACCTGTGTGTGCAGAAGGTTTCAGAAGGGGCATAGAAAATCATCACAAGATAAATATAACTCTGTAATGCAGATGCTCATTTCATGCTCTTGTTTTGGGTTTATCTGGGTTTTTTTTGCTGCTCACCAAGTTGGTCTGGTCTCTTCCAGAATCCCAGGAGAGCATCTCTTGGGAGGTCCAGCGCTATGACGGCTGGTACAACAACCTGCTGCACCGCAGCCGTGGCTCAGTGGGTGAGTGCCAGGCCTGGGAATGGGGATGGTGAGATGGGGTGAGCTGAGCTGGCACTGTGACTTCTGTCTCACTTTACAACTAAGAGAAGAAACCCTTGCTGACTTCAGCCCAAAGCAGGCAGGTGACCAGGCAGTGCCACCTCCCCTGGCCCTGAGAGGTGATTGTTTGTGCTAAAGGTAGGTCCCTAGATACACCTAAGAGCTTCCTTAGAGCTGTCTGGAAGGGCCAAAGCAGCCCAGCTTTGTCTCCATGTCATGGCACCACATGGAGGTCCTGGTGGTGTTGAATCAGCCCCAGAGCAGAGCTGTGCTTTTGCAGGACCATTCAAAATAACCAAGGTAGGGAGGATCTAGCTCTTCCCAGAAGGTGTTTCAGTGATGGTCAGGGGCTGCAGAGCTGGGAAAAGGCTTCTCTAGCCACTATCAGCATGCAGGTCAAACAGCGTGCAAGATGAGGCCAGAGGCAGAAGAGCTCATGGTCCAGGCATGCTAGACCAACTCCTTTTCCACTCTGGACAAGACTGATACTGTGCTGCTGGGCTGCTGTATGGGTTTGTAGTGGGACAGCCATGCAGGATTTCCCTGTGCCAGTGGTTAGCTGCTTTCTCGTGCCAACAACCAGCCCATGGCTCTACCTCCAGGTGATGTTCCCAAGCCAGGGACCAGGGCAGATCAGACAGGATCTCCTCTCAAATATTAAAGATTATGAATCCTCCTGTTCCCTGCAGCCCAGATCAGTTACCTCCATGCTGACACAAACTATGATGGCAGTTACACAGCTTCCTCTGAGTCTGAATGGATCTCCAATACGACATGTGTCATCATCCCTTTGGTTACACCAAAACCTGTAGGGAGGAGATCCAGCAGGTCCCTGGTAGACAAGATCTCCCTCTTCCAGAGCAAACAGATCAGACCTTAACATTTGGAGACAAACTAAGACAGTAATTCAGGGTTTCCTGCAGCTCTGGGGAGCTCCAGCAAATGGATTCCACCACACTGGTGAGGAGGCTTTGGAAACAAGTTTGCTCATCAGTGAGAAACAACCTCCTGCCTCTGGGCTTTTCAGTCATGGGATAGGCAGTGGCTGGCTGTGAAGTCAGGGTGGTTCTCTCTCATCTTCTCCCTTGTCTCTCTGCCTCTTCCCTTCTCTGTTTCCTACAATGCCAACAATTACCATGCTTGTGTAGGATCTCATAGTCAACCTGGGCAGCTTAGCATCACTCCAGTTACCCACTGGAGCACACCACCCCAGACCTCCAGGAGGCAATGGGGATGCACAGCGACCAGGGAAGGACAACTGGAAGGGGGAATGTACCTGTGAAGGATCCCTCTTAGTTTTAAGAGAACTGATCCCAGTGTTGCAGGAAGTTTTGGGTATTGGTACATGTTTTTGGCCACTGTAAGCATCTACTTCATCCTCCTGCTTTCTCCTGGGACGTGCTGGTGTACCCTGCTTTTGCTGCATCTCCCATCTGTGGGGTGTCCCCAGGCCCCTGCCATGTTGTTTTGGTGCCCCAGGTGCCAAGCTGCTGCGCCTCCTGCCAGCCAACTATGCAGATGGTGTCTACCAGGCACTGCAGGAGCCTCGGGTGCCCAACGCTCGCCAGCTCAGCAACGCAGTGGCACGGGGACCCTCAGGGCTGCCTTCCAGCAGGAACACAACTGTGTTGGCTGTCTTCTTTGGTAAGAGATGGCACCTGGCACTGGCTGTGAAAACGTTGGCTTCTCACACCCCAAGGCTACACATCAGAGTGTTCCTCACCCACTTCTTCGTAGCAGACCCACAGCCAAAAGATAAAACCTTGGGTATCACCACACCAAAGTACTGGCTATAAGGAAGAAATCATTGGATATAAGGAAGCTATTTTTCACAATAAGGGTGGTGAGGTACAGCAACATGTTGCCCAGAGAGGTGGTGGATCTTCCATCCCTGGAAATATTCAATGTCAGGTTGCCTGGGGCTCTGAGCAACCTGACTTAGTTACGGCTGTCTCTGCTTCCAGCGGGGGAGTTGGACTAGCTGATCTCTAAAGGTCCCCTCCAATTCTAACCTTTCTATGACTTTACTGTTCAGCCAAGAGGGTTTGCATGAATTTTTAAAGACCTTTGGCAGTTGCCCCCAATGCAGATATTTGTCATTTGGGAACTTCTTCCTTTTTTTTAGTGGCAGTTACCCAATTGGAAATCACCTGACAGGTGATAAGAGCCATGCTGTCAGTGATTGCTAGGCAGAATTGCTGCAAGTTGGAGCAGGTTTTCCTTTTGCTCAGGAATGTGGTGGGGTCTTGGGTCTCCAAGCCCAGTGATGCCTCTTTTTCTCTGGGAAATACTCTCCCCTCGTTGACAAAACAGCCTGAACTTGTCAAAGAAATGGGGACAACTAGCCCTCTGTACAGCTTAAGGTTCATACATGACCCCAGACGCCCAAGCTGGGGGTGCTTGGCTCCAAGATGGGCCACAGGATGGACAGACACTTGTGAGGTGCTGTTTACCTTCTCCCTGCAAGTAGTTTTTCCCATCACACCAGAGCTCAAATGGTTCAAAAGCAGCAGCAGCCACCAAGCTCAGCATCAGCAGCAACCCAAGGAGGAGCAAGAAGGAGCTCAGGGAAATGGTGGCTAAATGAAGAGGCTGGCTCCTGCTGAAGCAGTGACCAGCACATGGTCCAGCTGCTGTCAGTCTCTGAACATCCACTGGCTAAGTTTCTCCATTCTGGTCCCAAAATGACCCTACCCTACTCCTGAGGTTTGGCCAGGGGCATATGGAGCACTAGTCCCATAGACTGGAGCAAAACACATCTGGGCTCCAGCCCAAAGTCACTTCTTCAAAGTCATAGAGCAAACCAGAACTGAAAGCAAGAAGGAAAACCCTCTTGCTGCACAGGGCAGTCCCATCAGCCCACATACCGCCCCCTCAGCTGCCCACCACCACATCCTGCTCCAGGTGACAGTCCTCCTAGCTGCTGATCATGTGTCTCTCACAGGTTTCCATGTGCTCTTGGACATCCTGGGAACAGAGAAGCCTGGCTGCCCTGCAGAGTTCCTGAATATCCACATCCCATCTGGAGACCTCGTGTTTGACCCTGCAGGCACTGGAGATGTGGTCCTGCCCTTCCAGCGGATTCACTGGGCAACAGAGACAGGGCAGAGCCCCAACAGCCCCCGGGAACAGGTAGGCAGAGTTTTTTTGCTCCTTGCCTTTTGGCTAAATTCCTCTTCACCCAATATTGGGGTCTGATGCAGTCAGGATAGTGCTGGCAAAAAGAAGTGGGGAGCACCACTCTTCCCTTAAAAGAAATCTCTCTCAAGCATTTGAACTGACTGTGAATGAACCCAAAGCACAACCAGTAAGGTACTCGTTCACAGGAGGCCACATTTGAGGTTGCTCAAGGTCAGGGCTTTTCTTGGCCAAAGGAAATGGAACTACTCTTAGATCTGCCTCATCTATTTTAATGCAAATTTGAGTGTCTTGCATGGCTTGTGGAGGGCAGAAGAGGGAAGTTTTGGTCACCTCAATCAAAATGAGCAAAGGCAGAGCTACCTGTGTCTGCTGGCACACGTGGTAGTTGGAGCCTTTTGAGTACAAGTGAAATGAACTCCTGTAACCAATTCACACACTGGGGTGGCTCTAGGAGGTCAGTAATTATGACACATTTCCAGGCACCAACTCTTATCTTTAATAAACCAAACTTAGCCGGTACTGTCATAAAGCTGTGAAGGTGTAAAAGCTTCCCTGGGCCTCAGGCATTTGGGAAATAACCCAGCTTTCCCCCCAGGTCCTCTGTATTTTGCTGTGGTGAGGCTGGATGTCTTCTCAAGCCCATGTGCTTTTCTTTCATGCTGGAGAACTTCCCAATCCAAATCACCGAAGCAGAATATACCCCAGAAGCTTCCAGCTGCCAAACCACCATGGCTTCACTTTAACAAGCCATGGTTTTATAGCAGGATTTCCAACTTAGAAACATGAAAACTCCAATATGTTTTCAGGCTAAAAAAAGGGTGTTTTCAGAAAAGCATTTGGCAGAGGAGATACTCAACTCCTTGCTGCAAGGACAGGGCTCCCCAGAGAGGATAGCTCCAGTGTTCCCAGTTTCCCCAAGGATGGGTTTTAGTACCCTTCCAGCTTGGCCTTGCTTGTGTAGGGATTCACAGGTGTCTGCTCTGGCCATAGCTGAAAATAATTGGAGGGAAAAAACCCACCAAAATGTACTGTTGAAAAGCCTGTACTTGCTCTTTTCTTGTACCTGGCACTAATTCCTACAGTGTGGATGAAGATTGTTGGTCTACACCTTTGCATCCTGAGAGCAATTATGAAAACAGGGGATGGTGTGGGGTGAGGTGGGGTGGGATGAGGCTTTGCCAGACCCAAAGGACCAGGTGGATGCTTTTCAGACCTTTTATTTTCACTTTCCTGCTGAGCTCCTGTGCTCTGTTAATGTCTGTTCCTTGTGCCTGCCCCAGACCAACGAGGTGACAGGCTGGCTGGATGGCAGCTCCATCTACGGCCCCTCGCACTCCTGGAGCGATGCCCTCAGGAGCTTCTCAGGGGGACAGCTGGCATCGGGGCCTGGCGGGCACCTCCCGAGGGAGACGGATGGGAGGGTCCCCATGTGGAAGGCACTGGATCCATTGACGGGACAAGGTGGTCTACAGGGCATCTATGGTAATGGTGATATTCTCCATGGCTTTTCACTTGCTTGGCTCCATCCATCAACATGAGCAAGGGGAGAAGGAGCTTCCTGGAGCTAAGCCCAGAGAGGACCCCAGGAAAAGGCTGGGCGGTGGGGGCAGTGTGGTGAGCTGGGATGCATGGGTCAGTAGTCCCATGGGACAGCAGGCAGTTTCCCAGCTCAAGTGGGAGGAAGGTATGTGTCCCAGGGAAGGCTTCCCAAGAAGGACTTGCCATGAACTTCAGATGCCACGTCCTAGGGAGGCAGCAGGTCACTTCTCAGCCAATGTGCAGAGACCAGCAAGTGCTAGTCCCTCTAGATTTGTCACTGATTTAAAAAACAAACAAACAACAACAAACCACTGCTCAGCTTGCTTTGAATTCCTCACTTGCCTCATCCTTGGTTTGTGCTGGGAGCCCAGGGCTGTTTCTCACTCACTCAGGTTGCTTATCTCCCTGGGGTTGGAGGGAGAAAGGGTGAGGGGAACAGGGGATGCTGGGCTGGAGCCACAGGGCTCCTCCAGCCGCTGGCAAAGCTAGACCCAGTGGTTGCTTCCCCCACCAATGGTCCTTGTGGCTCTTGCAGACCTGGGGAGCGCTTGGGGGAATGAGAACCCTTTCCTGCAAGCTGAGAGCATCGCCTGGTTTCGGTACCATAACCACCTGGCCACAGCGCTGGCCTCGGAGCATCCCACCTGGTCTGATGAGGACCTCTTCCAGCACGCTCGCAAGCAGGTCATCGCCACTTTCCAGGTGAGGGATGGGATCTGCCAGGACCCCCGTGCCCTTCCCTGGTGCTGCTGGCCCTAACCCAGCTCCCCTGTGCCCTAGAGCATCGTGCTGTATGAGTGGTTGCCGACCCTGCTAGGGAGACGTGTCCCAGAGTACAAAGGTGAGGAGCATGGCAGGTGATGGTGTGTGGGGACCAGGGAGCCAAAAGATGGGGTGGGAGAGGGAATTTGGGCCCACTTTCTCTCCAGCCTGGCTGCTGGACCATGGCTGCTGCCCCACAGGTTATCAGCAGCACCTGGACCCCAGCATCTCACCGGAGTTTGTGGTGGCTGCAGGGCAGTTCCTGGCCACCATGATGCCACCAGGTGTTTACAAGAGGTAGGAGCAGCCTGGCAGGGCTGTGGGAGAGCAATGCCAGGAAAGAGGATGTCTGAACTGCTGTGGTGGCTGGGGCTGGTCCCTGTCCTGTTCCTGCACCCTGCCCCTGGCTGGGACAGCCAAACCCTGTCAGCTCAGGGCAGCCCCAGGCAGGGGTTGTGCGTCCAGCCCTTTTCTGCTGTTCCAGAGACCCAAAGTGCCACTTCCAGAGAGTGCCTGGCCCCAGTGGCTCATTCCCAGCGATGCGGCTCTGCAACAGCTACTGGAGCAGAGAGGTACAGGGAAAGGAGCGTGGGGGTCCTGAGGAGGTGGCAGGCTGGCCGGGGGGGGGCTTCATTCCTTCCTTTACATTAGGGAGGACCCCACAGGGGTCTGAAAAGGAAATTGGTGCAGAGCATGGTAGCCACCAAAGGGGTGTGAGGAGATCCTCATCCAGACGTGCCCAGATGCTGCCTTTAGCTGTGGCAGACTCAGACCTCAAGGTTGAGCTAATGTGCAGAAAATGAGTCTGGAATAAGTCCCTGTTCCTGCTATGCCGAGGGTCTGCACTTCTCTGGGCTTCAGCTCATGGGTGTGAGGCTACCTCATGTCCTCAGTCCTGTGAGGAATCACCTGCTTTTTCCATTTCCCCTCACCTGCAGCCTGGGAAGGACTTGAACGTGGACAACCTCCTCCTGGGGATGAGCTCACAGATTGCAGAACAGGAGGACAATATTGTGGTGGAAGATCTCCAAGGTCTGCATTCCCCTGCATTGAAGCTGGTGTGTCGGTGGGGGACCCTCTCCCCAGGGGCTGTGCAGAGGTCGAGGTGGGGAAGCAGATCCCATCACCACTGGCATCAGCACCCAACCGCACACTCAGAACAGATTCAGCCCTGTTAATATAGAGGTGCAGAGAAGCTGGGTGGCACATGAAGTACATCTGTGGGACCATCCTGACAAAGGCACAGGGGTGACCTCCATGTTCAGCATGGCCTGTGGCAGAGGGACGAGGGCAGGCAAGCAGCTCTGGCAGAGATGATTGCTCCTCCAGCTCTGCCTTGCCATCACCATGGCTTCATATCCACCAACAGATTACTGGTATGGGCCCCTGAAGTACTCCCGCACCGACTATGTGGCCGGCTGGATTCAGCGCGGGAGAGACCTTGGCCTGCCCACCTACAACCAAGCCCGGGAGCGATTTGGGTTGGAGCCTCTCCAGAACTGGTCAGACCTTGCCCCATACCTGGAGCAACAGGTAACAGAGAGCTGGTCTGGGCACAGAAAGAATGTGGGTCAAAGGAGGTTGGGGCACTCCAGGCAGTAGCTAGCCTCTCCAGCAAAGAAGGGAGACATCAGTCCACATCCTGCCCTGGCTAATTTTTATGCCTGCAGGGCTGTTGGCTGGGGTAAATGTGTAATTACATGGAATGGGTAAATATATCTTGCCCTGCTGCTAAGCTCCTATGGGTGCTCTGCTCTTCCTGGAGCTGAGATGCTCTGGGAGCAATGCTTAGTTGCCCAAGTCTAAGCCATGAGCTTAAGGCTGTGTGGGGCTGAGCATCTTCCCAGCCCACAGCCGTGCATGATGCCTGGGAAATGCACATTCCTCGCTCCTCCTGAGGCTTGCCAAGGCTTTCTGGTGCCTTGGCAGAGTTCCCTCTGCTCATGTGTGTGCGGTGGGGGTTTCTGTCCAGGTCCTGGAGAAGGTTGCTGCCCTGTATGCCAATAACACGGCTGAGCTGGAGCTGCTCCCTGGAGGCATGCTGGAGGCTAACAGTTCCCTCTTCAGTGCCATCCTCCTGGACCAGTTTGTGCGCCTGCGTGATGGTGACAGGTTTTGGTTTGAGAACACCAAGAATGGGTAAGTGTCTCTTCCCCATCTGAAAGGCTGTCCACTGCTCTTCAAGCCCCAGCACCACACAAAACCTGAGGCTGGAGGAAAACAAAAAATACCCGTTAGCTTCCTTGATTCCTGAAACCATGCAGGGAGTGAATTCCTCTTGCTGCTGGCCAGGGACACCCAAACCCACCTCTTGGCCTCATGTCTTTTTCCCCAGGCTGTTCACAGTGGAGGAAACCAAGAGGATTCGTGACACCACCTTCCACGATGTTCTGGCTGCCATCACCTACGCAGAGCCCACAGACCTCCAGCCCCACGTGTTTGTCTGGAGAGAGGGTGAGTGCCTGTGCGAAGAGCCAGCAGCACCAGCAAACTAGGGAGGAGAGCAGACTCATCTTGGTGATGCAGCTGGTGAGCCCCAGGGAAGCAGGGAAAGCATCACGCTGGCAGTTTCTCAAGCTTGACACCTGCTATGGCCTTAAGCCAGTAAAAATGAGCCCCAAATGCAAGGGTTGCAAGCCAGTTGGGCAGCACTGATGTTAGAAGTGGGCTGAAGTCCAGGCGTGTGCATTGAATGAGTCCTGGAGGGATCTCTGGGTACAGAAATGCAATTGATGGCCTGGAGGATCATGCTAGGGTTTAAAGCTTGCCCTCTGCCTACCCTACACTGTCACAGTCCTCACTGATGTATCCTCTAGCTCTTTCTATACACAGGTTAAACTGTTGAGTGACCTGAAGTGTGAAGAAGTTTTGCAGATGAGTTAAGCTTCATGTACCCTAACTGCATCACAATGCCTGCTTTAGCCTTTAATCACATCAACCCCTGAAGATACCCTGGGTGCTACACTGCAGTGCCCACTCCCACTGGCTACTCCACCAGTGAGGCTGTTGATTAATCAGGGTTGCTGTGAGGGTTGCCCAGGCTTCCCTCCAGGTGTGCTTGCAAACAACAGCATGACCTGCACCGGGTGGTTTTCAGCCTGAGGAGAGCTCAGGGCTTGCACCTCAGCACTGTTTGGGTTCCCATCAGGCTAGGAGCAGCCTAGTCCTGTGCTGATGTGCACCCCTCACCCTGGTACCCCGCTGTGCCACCCTTGAAACGAGCTTTCCTCTCCCTGCCAAGACTCAAAACCAGTCCTGCTGCCATGGTCAGGGTGAGGTGTGGCCAAACACAGCAGGATGCCTTTTCCTCTTGGGATCTTGCCACACTCTTCCCATTTACCAAAAGCAATTTGCTTGGCACACATTCCAGCCCTATCAAGCTGTTCTGGTTCACTTGGCATGTGCTCCATGCAGCTGCACCTGGAGGTCTCCCTGGATTTGCAGCATCTCCACGAGCAAATGCTCTGAGCCTGCTGCGGCTCAAGAGTGCTTCTTGCCCAGCCCATCCCATCCCACTAGGACAGGTGATGGTCCTGAACTCCCAGAGCACTTGAGACCAGTTCTGTACTTGGTTTGCTGTGGCAGGCAAAGGTTTAACCTGAAAGCAAGGGTTGTCCCCTAAGGCCTTGGAGTTTATCTTGAGCATCCCAGTTTTGCAGTGCTCCCTGGATTACTCGGCAATGAACCCCACCAGCATCTTAAGGCAGAGCTTCCTTGGAGGTAGAAGGTCTGTGACACTCTCAGTCTGTTTTCTCCCATGCAGGAGACCCATGCCCCCAGCCCCAGCAGCTGACAGCTCAACACCTGGCCAACTGCACGCCCATGATGGTGCTGGACTACTTTGCAGGCAGCGGTGCAGGCTTTGGGATCATCATCCTTGTCCTCTGCTGTCTGCCTTTAGGTTTGCCTCTCTGTTTCTTTACCTCTTCTGCTGGAGAAAAGGGGCTGATTGCCCATGGACCAAGCACCTCCCAGCAGGAGTTGCTGAGTCTTTGTCACTCCTGAGGTCCTTGAGGTGACAGGGTCCTCTTGGCACTAGCAGGAACCTCTCCTGGAGCAGCCCTGCCTCAAATAATCCTTGGGGGTGATGGGGAAAAAATAATCCCCAGTGTACCTCAGTTTCACAGGTCTTGCTGCCAAAGTGGGAAGGAGCTTTGTCCTGTTTCATGCTTCCTTCTCCCCTGTGTCCCCAGTGACCTTGTTTGTTGCCTGGGTGGTTGCTGTCTTCCGCAAAAGAGATTTCCAGAAGCTGCAGCAGAAGCAGGACTCCAGTGTGCGGAGGGAGGTGACCGGCAAGGTGATACACGGTGAGGTAGCCCTGGCAGCCCTCTGATGGCATCTGGTGATGGTGCTGAAGTTAGGGCACGTACTGAGGCAGGGCTGGGCTTGGAGCTTAGATTCAGACTGTGGATGTAAGGAGAAACTGCTTCTCCAGGAGGATAGTCAAGCGGTGGAGCAGGTAACCTGGAGAAGGTTGTACAGTCTCCATCCCAGCCAAGCCCTGATCAGATAAAGTCTTGAGGAGACTGGTCTGACCTTGTAGCTGCTCCTTCTTTGAGCAGGAGGTTGGGCAAGAGACCCTTTTAACCCGAGTCATCCTATGACCTTCTAACCCTAGCCCTCTCCAGACCAGACCTTTCCTGAAGGAATCTTATGTAGAGCAATTGCACCAGTAGCTCCAGGACAAGGACTGTATCTCCTTGCCCTGAACACTGCACAAATCCTGCCTTCCTGCTCTGTGCTCTGCACTCCTCCTGCATCCATGGGCCTGAGCTCTGCCATGGGGAGATCATTACTTCTCTCTTAACATGTGTCTGGTCATGAAATCACTTCCAAACTGCATCTCGGTGAAGGAAGTGCTAAGATGAACAGGAGCCCAGGTGCACCTTTCCAGCTGAGTCCTGTGCTCTCTCCCATCAGCCATGGAGTGGCATGGTTCCAAGACAAGCAGCTCTCCTGTCTACATTCAGCTCCAAGGTGACAAAGTGCTCAAAGTGCTGGATGGGAGAGGGTCTGTGCTGAGGAACATCAGCCTGAAAGCCCAACGAAGGGTGGAGGTGATCCTCTCCAGCAACAATGGGAACAAAGCTCTGCTCCTCAAGAGCCCCAAGGAGTATGACCTGGTGAGTACCAAGACCCCTGAGGTATATCACCTTCCTCTGGACCCTCCACAATCCTCTGCCCCTGGTCACATACACCCTGCACCACTCAGACCTGGGCACTGTCAGCTGTGCAGGTCCCTGAAGGGTAGCTGTGGCCTCCTGAGAACCACCAGGTCCAGCTCATACCGTGGAGTGACCATTCAGGAGAAGAGCAGCAGCACTCACATCCTGACTGAGCCCTCCTGGGGGCTGGGGGTCTTCTGCAGGTGCTGCTTTTCAGTGAGGAGGCAGAGAGGAGCAACTTCATTGGGAAGCTACGAGGCTACTTGGAGGAGAGCAGCCTTGACTTGCATGTGTCTGAGATGAAGGAGCAGAGCCTGATGAAAAGGGCAGTCACCCAGGAGCAGAGAAAACAAATTCTGGAGACCTTTTTCAGGCACCTGTTTGCTCAGGTCTGTAGAGGTGTGGCAGGCTCTGATGCATGGATGAAGGTATTTCTGTATTGATAAAGCAATGAGTGTCGCTGCTGCTGTCAGCCATGCACAAGGAAGCTGCTGATACTTCCAGCACCAAGGGACATTTTCCCTTGCAGAAGACAAAGGGAGTTTCTTCTGTGTTGATTTAAGTATCTAAAGTTGCTAAGAGACTTCTGGATGGTGTAACTGAGGTCTCCAGAAGGGTCAGTAGCATTTAGCATGAAAGCCACATTGTGTGGGAGAGACATGGGATTTCCCTGTGATATATGCCATGGGTGTTGTGCCAGGAGAGCCACAGCTCTTTGTGCAAGAGGTCAGGTGAGTGAACACCATCCAGCCTTCTGCTCTACCAGCTCTCATGGGATTTCTTTTGTGGGGCACAACCTGCAGGTGCTGGAAATCGACAGGTCCAACGCTGGAGAGCTTGACTTTGAGTCTTCACAGAAGGCAAAGGAGTCTCTAACCTGTGAGCTGAGCAGGGCTGAGTTTGCTGAGGCCCTGGGGCTCAAAGCCCACTCCATGTTCGTGGACTCCATGTTCTCCCTGGCTGACAAAGATGGCAATGGCTACATCTCTTTCCGGGAATTCCTGGACATCTTGGTGGTCTTCATGAAAGGTGAGAGCTGGAGCTGGTAGGATGTTGCCCTCAGCCCTGTTTCTAGTCTCTGGCAATGCCGCTCCAGCAGAGCGAAGAACATGATCCACCCAGCAGGTCCATCTGTAGACACTCCTACAGATGAAAATTCCCTGCACTTAGGACTTTTCAGAGCTGGCTGAGGCTTCACTGCTGCAGGTCCAGAACCTAGAAGACAATGTTTGAAAGCACCTTTGCTGATGAAAAAAAGATCTTGTTCTTACTTCACCTCTCTCCCTCCTCACTAGGGTCCCCAGAGGAGAAGTCCAAGGTGATGTTCAGGATGTATGACATTGATGAGAACGGCTTCCTCTCCAAGGAGGAGTTTCTGAGGATGCTCAGGTACTTGTCCTCATCTCTGTAGATGTTTTCTCAATGTCTGTAAACACAGATGCCTTCAAAAGCAGCTCCCAGTTTCTGTGCCTCTCTCTCCAAGGGTGCTCCACCAGAGTCCATGGGCTCAACAAGCACCACTGAGAGCCCATTCCTCCCATAAGTCTGGGGCTCTGCCCTCTCTTGTTTGAAGGACTCAAGCTGTGGTTCTCTAAGTTCCTGTGTCCCCTGCTTGCTCCAGGTCCTTCATTGAGATCTCCAACAACTGCCTGTCAAGAGAGCAGGCAGAGCAGGTGACCGAGTCCATGTTCCAGGCCTCAGGCTTTCAGGACAGGGATGAGCTGACATGGGAGGATTTCCACTACATGCTGCGGGACCACGACAGCGAGCTTCGCTTCACCCAGCTCTGCATCAAGGGTCGGTGGGCAGGAGCAATAGGTCACCCCAGGCTCTGCAGGGCAGCCTCCAACGTGTAGCTCCCAAACCTTGTCCCATCAAAATCTCTCCAACCCAACTGCAGTTGTGGGACATCAGCTGTCACTCCATGTTAGCTCAGAGCCTCTCCCCACTGCACCCCTGCCCAGGACAGATACCTGAACCTTCTCCACTGCATCTTGCCCACTCTGATCTGCTGTTTGTCCTTTTGACTCCTCAAAGGTGTCCCCGAAGTGCTGAAGCAAAACCTGCACAACCGTGTCTCCTTCATCATAAAGAAAGAGCCTAAAGGGTAAGCTCTCCTCCTTAGTCTTGCTGCTGCTGACTTTTCTTCTCCTTCTACCCAGGTGGACATCTACCCTTCACCTCAGCCCCTCTCACTGCATGCGCCGTGCTGGGAAGGGGGATGACCATGTTGGAACATGCTTGTGAGCAAGCTGGATGCTGTGGGTGGGGCTGCTGCCCTCCTTTTCCCTGGCACCCGGGCAGGCAGAGGGGAGGAACTGCCTCCTGCAGAGCCCGTGTTGCATCCACTACGTGGGGATGGATGTCCTACCTTGCCTTCGAAGGGGTGCGGTTATCCTCGAGTGAATCCAGCCCATGTACTGTGCAATTAAAGTTAATGCAAGCAGGCTTGCAGGAAAGGGCTTGGACATCTTCTGAGCTGAGCCTGAGATGAAAAGTGGAGACATGGAGAAAATCTTGGCCAGCTCTTTCTCCAAGTACAGCCCTGGGCTAGACACAGCTCTGTTTCCAATAGAACCATCTCAGAGGAGGAGAAAGACCCAAACCTGGACACTGTGAGCCATTATATGGAGCAAGAAGGGCAAGAGCTGAGGAAGAGACCAGGCAGAAAGTGAGTAGGTCCTCTCCTCAGCAGGCATGCTTCTCAGGTTCAGCTTGTTTGCTGTTTGTCATGTCTCTGCATCAGACTGGGAAGCCCTCTGGTCAGCTGGCAGTGCTGCAAGGAGCCAGCACCCCCGTGGTGGTGGTGCAGCAGTGGAGAGGATGTGAGACCATCCATGCAGGAGATGCCCCAGCCCATTCAGGCACATCACAGCCTCTCACCAGCCAAGGAGCTACAGGGGAGCATCCCTGTCTTGCTGGGGATGGTCCTGGAGCTGAGTCTGGGTCATGTGCCTCTACAAAAAAACCCAAATGAAGTGGCCAACTCCAGAGCCCAGGATAGTGATTTTCAGAGTGTATGCCTTGCCTGCAGAGAGGACCTTTCCCTGGCAGGTCCTGCCTGAGCTTCTCTGCCCCTTGGGATGCTGCTGGTTCACCCATGGGCTGCCTGCAAAAGCTGCAGGAGAGACTCTGGTCCTCACTGATGTGGCAGCAGCAAATATTTCTACGAGGAAGCAGCTCAGTGGTTGTTACTCATGGCCAGAATATCCTGATTTGCCTTAAGAGCTCCAAGGACCTTCCTTTAGCCCAGGATCCATTTGGAGGGTTGAGTGTTGCTATGAAAATTATCTTCCACAGTTCTTCTCTGCAGTCTTCTTTATGAGTCACTGCCTACATATCCATTACCAGTTTTTCAGAAGTCTATAGGCTCTGGGCTGCCCTGAGACCCACCACGGGCACTGTGCTCTGCAGGTCACTGCTGTCACCAGTGTACAGAGGTGGTCCTAAATGCCATAGAGGGAGGAAGACCCAAATCTGGGCAGCATGACCACCCACACCTCCCTGGCCAAAGCTCAAAATGACTCCAGCCCACCTGTCTTTGCCAGGGTGAATCAGTACCAGCTGCATTTGTACACTGAGGCGCAGCGGAAGAAGTATGAACGGAACAAGGTCCAGCAGAAGATCCAGGAGCTCAAGCGCTTTGTGGAGAACTACCGGCGCCATATCGTCTGTGTGGTCCTTGTCTCTGCCATCACTGCTGGTGTCTTCTTGGAGAGAGCCTACTGTGAGTGTCCATCCAGCTTCCCTGAGCCCAACCCTGAGGAGTGCCTGGGCTTGGCTCCTCAAAGCTGCTGGTTGCATGGGGCATGCTGGGTTGTGAGAGGTCCTGGCCTAGCTTTGGGCAGCTGCGTTGGTCCTCTTCTGGAATAACCAAAGCATTAGTGAGGTTGGAATTGGAATTGGACCTCTGGAGAGATCTGGTCTAATGCCCAACTCGGAGCAAAGCCAATTTCAAAGCTGAATCAGACTGTCTAGAGATGGTTTGAAGTGCTCTGAGGATGGAGATCTCCTTCAGTCTGAACAAGCCCATTTCCCTTACCCTTTCCCCTACATGATGTCCTTTAACTCCCACCTGTCCTGGTGGCCTCCACTGGATTTGTTCAATTTGTTTGACCCCTCTCATATTGGGATGCCCAGCTGAGGGGACAGCACCAAAGTGCCCGGCAGAGGAGGACAATTCCTTCCCTCCTTTGTCCTCCAAGGAGGCTCTGTCACCCAGCAGCTCAGTGCGGGGGCTCTGACAGGGAGAATCATGCCCCTGTTCCCACAAAACCTCCATCCCTGGTGACCTTTTCTTGGTGGAGCTACACAGGTGGCTGTCTCCTTGCTGCAGGAGAGTCATGGCCCTCAGCATCAGGCACACTGGGACCCCTCCCACTCTCTCATAGAATCCTTCAGGTTGGAAAAGACCTCCAAGATCAGAGTCCAACCATTAACCCAGCACTTCCAAGTCACCAGTAAACCATGACTCTCAGCAACACGTGCCTTCTAAACTCCTCCAGGGTTGGTGACTCCATCTTTCTCCCCAGACTATGCCTTCACATCTCCCAGCACTGGGATTGCACAGACCACATTTGTGGGGATCATCATCTCCCGGGGCTCGGCTGCCTGCATCTCCTTCCTCTACTCCTACATCCTGCTCACCATGTGCCGCAACCTCATCACTGTCCTGCGGGAGACCTTCCTCAACCACTACATCCCCTTTGATGCTGCCGTGGACTTCCACCGCTGGGTTGCCATGGCAGCCCTGCTTTTCTCAGGTAGGTGGGCAGCCTGGGTGATGTGCCACCTATGAAGCACAGCAGGAGGACCAGCCCATCGTGGCCCAGCAGGATGAGGCAGAAGCTTGAAGACCTATATGGAACCTGCAGAGACATAAATACTTTGGACCAGCTGGGAGAAGGAAGGGCCAGGTCCTGGGGCACACCAGCAGGGTCTCCCACATCTTCACCCACAGCAATAGTGATGAGTTTCTCTCCTGGTTTCTCTCTCCTACAGTGCTCCACACTGCAGGTCACATAGTGAACGTCTACATCTTCTCAGTCACGCCTCTCAGCGTGCTGTCCTGCCTCTTTTCCAGCGTCTTTACAAATGATGGGTAGGTGAAATTCAGAATACAGACCACACAGTGCCCTGGCCATGGTCAGGAGTGAAAGTGGGAACCAGGAGGTTGCTCTGGTCACTCCATGGTGCAATCTCTTGCTCTTCTCCAGATCACAGCTCCCACAGAAGTATTACTGGTGGTTCTTCCAGACTATTCCAGGTGAGACCACTTAGCAGGCAGACCTGCATGCCTGTGCCCAGGTTGGGCAGCCCTCTGCCCTGACCAGGTGAAGCCCCTGTGGGGCTGCCCTGGTCTCCTTTGGGACCTCCCAACCCCTCCACTTGCAGGCATGACAGGACTGCTGCTCCTTGTGATTCTGGCTGTGATGTATGTGTTTGCCACCCACCACTTCCGACGTGTCAGCTTCCAGGGCTTCTGGATCACCCACCACCTCTATGTCCTGCTCTACGTCCTGGTAAAGCATTTGGTCTGAGAGGGAGGGGTAGTGCTGATGCACCTCAAGCCTGCTGGTCAGCCTAGCTGATGAAACAGCTGAGGAGGTCCCAAGGGAGCTGGTGACCCCCATCCCAGCTCCACGCTGCTGCTGAGCTGCCCCTAAATCAGCCATGAAGAACCGTGCTGATGAGGGCTGCTCCCTGCACAGGTCATCATCCATGGCAGCTATGCTCTGATCCAGCAGCCCCGTTTCCACATCTACTTCATCATCCCAGCTCTCATCTACAGTGCAGACAAGCTGCTCAGCCTGAGCAGGAAGAAGGTGGAGATCAGCGTGGTGAAAGCCGAGCTCCTGCCTTCAGGTACCAACAGTATCCCTGGCCACACTGCACCTGCTCACCTCAGGCTCTTCACAAGAGCAACGGAGGAACTTCCACCACTCAGCATCTCTACCTTAACAAAGTCCCCACCCCTGTCTACCCCAGGTGTCACCCACCTCCGTTTCCAGAGGCCACAGGACTTTGACTACAAGTCCGGGCAGTGGGTGCGTATCGCCTGCGTGGCCCTGGGCACTACCGAGTACCACCCCTTCACCCTGACCTCAGCACCACACGAGGACGCGTTGAGCCTGCACATCCGGGCTGTGGGGCCCTGGACCACCCGCCTGAGGGAGCTCTACTCCCCAGAGAGCCTGGCCCTCATCGGCCAGCTGCCCAAGGTGAGCCCCGTGCTGCTTCTTCAGGGACAGGGACAGCTCAGCGATGGCTTCTGCCCAGCACAAGGCATTTCTCTGGTCTTGAAGGCAGCTAAGAACCGGGCAAGCAGAGGCAGGAGATGCTCTGCTGACGGTTGGTTTCCTTCCAGCTCTATCTGGACGGGCCCTTTGGAGAGGGCCACCAGGAGTGGAACAAGTTTGAGGTGTCAGTGCTGGTGGGAGGAGGCATCGGGGTGACACCCTTTGCATCCATCCTCAAGGACCTGGTCTTCAAGTCATCCATAAGCTCCAAGCTGCTGTGTAAGAAGGTAAGAGGAAGCATGTGAAAGCTAAGAGCCCTCCTTAGATGCTGCCTGCTGCTGCTCACCTCTTTAGGGGCTAAAAATCCTCTATGATCCACCTGGGAAGGAGCCCCATGAACATGCATAAAAGTGCTGACCCTGCTCTGAGCCTCATCCTCTTGTGCCACAGATCTACTTCATCTGGGTGACACGCACACAGCGTCAGTTCGAGTGGCTGGCAGACATCATCCGTGAGGTGGAGGAGGCAGACAGGAACAATTTGGTCTCTGTGCACATCTACATCACACAGCTGGCTGAGAAGTTCGATCTGCGCACCACCATGCTGGTGAGAGCCTGGCCACCTCCCCTTGGGGAGGCTGCCATGCTGTGCTGGGCCGTGCTGGGTCATCTGACTTGTGCTGATTTCTCTCTCTCTTCCAGTATATCTGTGAGCGGCACTTCCAGAAGGTGCTGAACAAGAGCCTGTTCACGGGGCTGCGTTCCATCACCCATTTCGGGCGCCCTCCCTTTGTACCCTTCTTCAACTCACTGCAGGAGGTGCACCCTGAGGTCAGTACCCAGCTGGGGACAGAAGGGAGGGGGGAGCTGCCAACCAGTGTGGAGGACTGGTCCTAGCCTGTTCTTGAGGCCCTGGAGACCTTGCTGGCATCTGCATCAAAGGCAGAATGGGCATGAACCCCACTTTCCCTCTGGAGCTAGGATGAGCTGCCCGAGTCAGCAATGCCCCATACCAACCAACCCAAAACCCCCTGCTGTGGTGAGCCCTTGGCTGCAGCCACTGGCCAGAACAGGCACAGACCCTGGGGGATCCCATCCATGGCCCTAGCAGCACCCAGGGGGAGGTGACAACCTCCCCCAAAGCCTTCTCAGACTGGGACACGCCCTTCACTGGGTATCTGTGCCCAAAGCTGCCAGAGGGTAAGGGGCCAAGAGGGGCTGGGCTCGGAGGAGAGCTGGTGCTGCTAGATTTGACTCCTTTGGTTCCCTCCTTCCCCAGGTGCAGAAGATTGGAGTGTTCAGCTGTGGTCCACCTGGGATGACAAAGAGTGTGGAAAAGGCTTGTCAACAGCTGAACAAGAAGGACCAGACCTACTTTGCACACCACTATGAGAATTTCTGACCCTGCCCCATACCATTTTACCCCCAGGCTGCAGTCTTTACAGGAAATGTGCTCAGTCCCAGCCCCAGCAATGCTTCATATGGTCATGGTCCTGGGCTCCCACCCACCACCATCCCCAGGAGAAAGCCATCCATGGCTAAGGCTATAGATGCTGAGCCTATCACATGGTTCACCAGTGAAGCACTGCCATCCCAGCATTGCATCATACAACCCTGGCCCTAGGGCACCCTAGTATCACCCCTTCCCTCCTGCAGCTGTGTGCCCAGGAACAGGTTCTTGTGTCCCAAGCCTGAGAAGCCAGCACTCAGGTTAAGCCCCCAGGAGCACAGGGAGCAGCTCTCCAATTCCCTGTAATAACAAGGTCTTGCAATGGCCAACAGGGTTCCCTCAGTACAGAAGTCAGGGCCAGGAGAGCCCCAGTGCTCAGCAAGAAGCCCCAGCTCACAGCCACTGCCAAAAGCTGGGCAGTCCTTCACTCCCCTCCCCTGGCCACAACACACTTCATGCTAGCAGTTCTTGGTTAATTTTGCCACCTCTGCAATAAATACAAGCTTTGATTCACAAGCAGCTGGGTTGTTTAAGGTTTCATGTTCCTGAGAGCACTAAGCTCCCTCACAGCCTGATGAGACCTAACAGTACAACAGCCCAGGGCTCTGCACAGTCCCCAGGGCCCAATGTCACAGACACCTTCAGAGCACCCCCCCCCCACACCCCTCCCCAATGCTTTAATGAACACAGACACACCAGGTAAGTAGCATTTATTGAGGAAAGTTCAGTACCGGCCCGAGAAAGGGACAAATCTCTCAGTACTAGAATTAAAATGACTGTAATCATGGATCAGGTTTTGTTATCTGCAACTTGCTACCCCCTTAGCACCTTGTTCATGGCTCACAATCTCAGCAGGAAGGCCTGATATCCCTGAAAAGTTATGATTCTTCTGCAGTGGTTAAACCTTTGAGTGATGCTGGCCTCTTACTTTTCCCCTGCGCTCCCCTCTGTGCTAACAGCTAGCTGTGGCCCCCAACAGCAGCCCCTCCTTGGGAGCCACCTAAGGACAAGGTCCCTGTGGTCCCAGTCAGAGACATGGCAGTTTCCCTGCAAATAGACAGCAGCCTGCTCTGCAGGGGTCCTTCTGCCCCACTGGAGCTGTCGGGTGGGAGGGGGGAGGGGGGGGTGGGTGGTTACAGAGCAGGTATGGTCCCAGCTGCCCTCCAGACAAGCTTCTTCAGAAACAAAACCCCCAGGCTGTGAGCTTTGGACCTGCAGTTTATGTGCAGATGCTTCCCACACGGTGGGCTGGCCAGGCTTTGTTCCACAGGCTCCTACAGTCCCTGAGCTTCCCCGAGGGAAGGTGCAACTGCGAGGTAGAGGACTTGTGTAGGGTTACCCTGCTCCCAGGGGTTGCCATATGGGAAAGACTGCATCGAACACAGCCCCAGGGTAGTGGTGGGGCGGGAAGGTGGAATCTCCATCCCCACTTAACCTCTGCAGCTGGTGCCACCTTCCCACAGCGTGTCCACGTGGACAAAACTCAGGGTCAGGCAGGTGGCTCTGCTCGAGACAGCTGGGGGGTGCGGGGGGGCTCTTCACCCAGGGGTGGGGTTCTGCCAGCAAAGAGCCAACTGTGTGAACCACCATCTAAGCAAACAGCAGCATTGTGATTCAAACTATTCCCTATTGGTTCCCCATTTGTAAATACCTGTTAATACTCTAATGTTGTATCCCAAGGTACCATTCACCCTCATCATCCTCTGATTTTCAAGCTCTAGTTCAAGGCAGTGCCTGCGTAAGGTAAGGCCTCGTCCTTTCACATCTCAAGCAGGCATTGTAACAGGGGATAGGGCCGGGCACCAGGCAGCAGCTCAGGGGCTCTGGTCAGTGGGGTCACACTTCAGCATGACTTTGACCCCCTCACCCCTCTTGGTGGTCTCAAATGCCTCAAGAGCCTTCTCCAGGGGGAAGCGATGTGTAACCAAGGGCTTGACGTTGATCCGCTTGGATGCCAGCAGAGCAATTGCCACAGGCCACCTGCAAGGGAAAGGGAGAGCAGAAGATCACAGAGGCCCAGCGTGCTGGGGGGGTTGGAAGGGACCTCAGGGGATCATCTAGTCCAACCCCCCTGCAGCCAGCAGAGACATCTGTAACTGGATCTGGTTGCGAGCCCCAAACAACCTGACCCCCACAGAATGGTTCCAGAAATGGGACATCTCCAACCTCCCTGGGCAACCTGGGACAGGCTCTCACCTCCCTCAGTGGAAAAGCTTTCTTCCTTAGATCTCGCCTAAATCTCCCTCTTCTAGTTTCAAACCATCACCCCTTGTCCTGTCACAACAGGTCTTGATAAAATGCCTCTTTAAGGCATGCCTCTGATAGACCTCTTTAAGTACTGAAAGGCCACACTAAGGTCTCCCTGGAGCCTCTAGGCTGAGCAACCCTAACTCTCTCAGTCTGTCCTCACAGCAGAGAAGTTCCAGAATAGGATGTGGCTCTTGGGATTTTGAGACCTTGCCCAGCTAGCCTTTACCTTGAAATGGACAATTCAACAGTTAGGAAGGAGGGTGCCAGGAGGCAGCCAGCTGTTCACAAAGCAGTGTGTGGGGTCAGGGCAAGGCCAAGCTGCTGCTTAGAGACCTCCTAGTACAAAGGGCTGAAAGCAGCTAAAAGCTCTGTGTGTGTCCTTCCCTGCCGTGCCCTCAGCCAACACACCTGTGGTCAAGCCAGTTTCCTCCAAAACAAGCCCCCCAGCACCTGCCCTTTCCCTTCTACAGGGCATAATTGTTGAAAACCGAGAAGGCAGCAGAGTGAGGGTTTCCTGGGTCTTTTTCTTTCTTTGCACCAAATGCTGCATGAAATGGGACAGTGGGCCAACCCACCTGGGCTGCTCTCTTGTGGTCAAGCCTGCAGTGCAGGGCTCACCTGGGGACCAAGGTATCTAATACAGGCCACGTCAGTCAGACTGCACTGCAGTGCTGGCATTTCAGAGTGCCTGAGGGTCAACCAACTGTAGGGAAACCCAGCCCCTTCCATATCCTCTCTCCTTGTGGAGAGCAAGAACTTCTTAGGAGTGGACTTGGAGACACATCAGGCCACCCTGCAGGAGACTCACGTGTTGCAGTAGCGGAATATCCCCCGGATATCCACCTCCCGCACGGCCGCATTCACAATGGGCACAGTAACCATCTCAGGCCCCAGCCCCACCAGCACCAAGGTCCCACCAGAACGAGTGGCCTGCAGAACAAGCACACAGCTATGTTATGTTTTGCAAAACACAGCTACCACAGTCTGGGTAGCAGTTTGAAAAGAAGAAAAGAAAATCAAGCCACACTCTCAGGCTGTACGGAACTGCCTGGGGCATGGCAGAGAAGCTCAGGGAGAGACAGGATGCTGTCAGGACCTTGTAAGCATGAAACACCCAAGAAATGGTCTCTTGGAATTTCTCTTTGTGTAGCTTGTGCCATTGCTCTCTGTGAAACTCTGCTCTATCTTCTCCAAATCCTCCTGTCAGGCAGCTCATGACAGCAAACCATCCCCTCCTTAACTGCTCTCTGCACCTGCTGGAACTCATCTGCTTCATCCTTCTCCTTATTTGGACGTAAGTTCAACTGAATGGAAGCTGCTGTCCTGCTTGCACCAGGTCCCTGCCTGGAGTTTGGGCTCCTCCTGTAGTCTCTTTGGGAAGTGGTAAAGCACCTGAGGATCAAATCAGCCAATTATCCCCATGCTGCCTGCAAAGATGTTAACTCTTTAATTGCCTCTCTTACTCTGTTTTCTTAACAAGCACCTTCTCCCCCCCAATACCAAGCTCACTGGGAGCAAAGTAACTCATTCACTGTGGCATCCCAGAAAAGGAAAAGCCAATGCCATCACTGCTCTACCTTGGGGACAAACTGGTACTTACATAAATGCCTGCTTGGATGCAGGCTTGCACTCCTGTACACTCCACAGTTATCTCAGGCATGCAGCCAAGGAGGCTTTCCACTTTGGAGGCCACTTCCTGTGGGGTTTCATTCTTCACCTGAATGGTGAAATCTGCCCCAATCTCCTTGGCTTTTTGCAGGCGAGACGCAGATAAATCTGGGGAAAGACAAAACAAGCCAAGGACTGGAGCATTATGTGAAGCAAAAAAGGGAGAAAGAACCTGAGCCTGAAATCTGCTTCCTGCCCCCACTGGTGTCTCAAGACCTTGTCTCCCACCTTGTTTGGTGACCAGCTGTCAACTCTCTCAGGAGAGAAGACAGCATTTGTTATGTGGTGGGACAAGGTGGGAAACTGCAGCCTTGCTAGCACCTTCTCAACAATGGATGTAGACCACCCAGACCAAAGGGCTTCCCACCTTTGACACAAGTAGGCCACCATCAGGGAGCCCTGCTGGAAGCACCACACAGCTGGGGTCTGAACAGGGCAGCAGCACTCAACCAGGAGAGGAAAGGGTCTACATTCTCTCCCTCAAATTCAAACAGCCTTTGGTAAGGAGGCAGGGAGGAGACCTGCTCACTTTCCTGGGCAGGAAGAGAAGGATGAGCAATGAGGATAACTTAAGGACACAGGAGATGCCAAAGGCTTTCCAGCTGCAGAAGGTGGTGTGCTTCAAAGGGGCTAAAACATAAACTCACAGAGGAAATCCACACCAGCAACGCTGTCGGACCTGGGCAGGGCTGTGATAAACATCTTGACACACTGGCCTAAGCGACTCACCCCCCACTAAGCACTGACTGAAGCTGACAGCTCTGCAAGTTATCAAATGAGAAGGTTACCAACATTGTTCAGAGCTCCAGGCAGCTGGGAGTCTTGAGAACAACCAAGTCATTTGGATTTTAAACCTGACCATGGCTGAAGCCCACACAACTCTTGGGGAAACTGGTCAAGTCTACACTTAAAGGGTTGCACCTTGCCTCTTGTCAGAAATGTGTTTACACTTTCTGGTCACTGAAGCTAACTCCAAGTTTTGGCTCCCAGACCAAGAGCAGCCCATTCTGTATCTTTGCCCCCAGGGGAGTTATCAAATTACACTTAAGCTCCTGTGACATCTTATGAGCTAACTTAACAGGCAAATATTCTCAAAGCTGTCACAGTTTGTGTTGATCTTCTTTCACAAAGGAGTTGAACTCTGTCCAGACTATTCACCTTCCCTGACCTTGACTTCCAGGTACCTGGGGGCACTGGCACCCAGGCCTCCAGATTTAGATAGCACAGGGGGAATAGTTTCCCTTAAGTAGGAATTACCAAGTGTACCTTCAGGGACAGAGTAAGGCAAGACAGCAAAGGGAAGTGTAGGGTCCTGCAGCTGGGGAGGAATAACCTCATGTACCAGTACACATTAGGAGTTGACCTCTCCTCTGCCCTAGGGAGACCACATCTGGAGTCCTGGGTCCAGTTCTGGGCTCCCCAGTTCCAGAGAGACAAGGAACTACTGGAGAGATTCCAGCAGAGGCTAGAAGATGCTGAGGGCACTGGAGCAGCTCTGGGGGGAGGAAAGGCTGAGAGCCCTGGGGCTGCTTAGCCTGGAGAAGAGCAACCCCAGAGCAGATCTGCTCAATGCTCAGCAAGAGCTAAAGGCTGGGGCAAGAGGCTGGGGCCAGACTCTTCTCAGTGGTGCCCAGGGACAGGCCAAGGGGCACTGGGCACAAACTGGAACCCAGGAGGTTCCACCTGAGCAGGAGGTAAAACTTTGTTGCCAGGCTGCCCAGAGAGGTTGTGGAGTCTCCTTCTCTGGAGAGATTCCAGCCCCAGCTGGAGATGATCCTGGGCAACCTGCTGTGGGTGACCCTGCTTGAGCAGGGGGGTTGGACTAGATGATCCCTAGGGGTCCCTTCCACCCCCCAATATGCTGGCATTCTGGGATTGTATTCAGGCTGACTTCCCCAGCAGTTACCTTGAAGGAATAATTTGGAACTAGTTGAAGTGTTGTACTGGGGGGAAAAGGCACACTCTTAGATAGTTAAAAAGGACTTACCTGTAATTACTACAGCTGCTGCACCCATCATCTTAGCAACGAGCACATTAACAAGGCCAATTGGTCCTGGGTACAAAGGGGAGAAAGAGAACATACATAACTGCCAGACAGCACCAGACACAGGCTCTGAATGTGCCTAGAGCTCAGCATGCTCCTAGACTAAAGGTGTCTCCAACTGTGTTTCCCAGTGAGCACCGCTAGGACCAGAGCATCACCACAACCCCAGGACAGTGAGCTCTGCTGCTGGGAGAGCACCTATTGCTACCTGAGGGGCTCTGCAAGGAAAATGTCACCTACTCCTCTGCTCCCTTGAGCTGGTAGGCTCAGCACACCCAGTCACTGCACTCAGCACTTGGGCTGCTCAAAACACAGCTCTGCAGGGCAGCATGAGCAAGGACAGCCTCAAGGTCCCCCTCAGCACCCCTGTAACTCTGCCAAGACCCAGGCTTACAGCAGAGCCTAGAAGCACAGCTTGCCCCCTGTCCATCCCCCTCCGTGCCACGGCAGGCAGAGAACCCAAGGACTGAATATGTTCGCTGTACCAGAGCCAGACACAAAGACTTTGCTTCCCAGAGTGACACCTGCTCTTCTGCAGGCATGAATTCCCACTGAAAGGGGCTCAATGAGGGCTCCTTCTTCAAAGGTGACATTATCTGGAAGCCTGCAAGAAACATACATGAGCAGCTGTCACCAAAGAGGTTTCTGAGGGTGCTGAGGAAAGCCATGGCACTACAAGACCAAACACTTTCACCCTTGGTCTGAGAAATGTAGTGCTGCAACACATTGCAAGAGGTTATATTGCCTCTTTCCTTCCTCCAAGTGCACCCAAAGCAGTGAGGTTTGCCCAGGCATCAAACACAGGGACCCACACACTTCCCTCTATCATCTCTCCAGTGCTTGATGAATCAACCTGAAAACTCCTTTGCAATTCATTCCCTCTGGAAAAAAACCCACAGCTGTGCATACACCACCCCAAAGGCTGTCCTATGGCTAAGACCCATCAGCAGAGAAGGGGTGAAACCCTTCTGACTTGCTGACAGAAACCAATCTCAGCCCCACAAGACTGCCCTCCAGAAAGCCACCAGCATGGGCTCTCACGCAGCAGGTGCCAGGAGCTGTGCCTGCCAGGAAGGCCCTGGCAACAGCTCAGGGAAGTTCAAGGTCAGAGCTCAGTCAGGTCAACACAAAGTCAAAGGAACAGAAACACCTGTGGGAAGACAGCTGTAAGGTATCTATATGTTCCTCATATCCAGGAGGCATTGAAGGGCTGACTCCAAGGGTTCAGTTCTCTCAGAGTCTGGCATCCCATTTGCTACTAATGGATCAGGGCAGTGCCCTGTCGATGGGGAGGGCAGCTCTGCAGCATGATCCCACCTCCATCAAACTACTCAGAACATCCAACACAGAGCCTGTCTGCCAGCAGAAGGACAGAGAATATCTGTCCAGACATGTGAGAGCCCACTGAGCTCAGCCATCATCTTTTCTAAACAAATCTGTGCTGACAGTGACCCCATGTCAGGGAATCCGCTCTGCAGCAAACAGTCACAGCACTACTGATCTGAAACTGGGAGCACAGGGGCCAGGCTCTACATTCCAAAGCTTAAAAAAAACAACCCATAAATTAACCAAAGTAATATTTACTCAAATTGGGGGGGGAGGGGGGAAAGAAGCAAGACTCTGGAAGACGACAGCTACAAAGTAGCTGCTTCCTCCCAAGTGAAACCTTGCGATGCTGCAGAAAATGTTATTGTAACAATGCACAGGAAATCAGTGACAGCAGGTCTGGACAGGGAGATGTTAGCCCCATCCAGACCAGCATCTCATCCTGACAGCAGCTGCTGGAATCTGCTTTGCAAGAAGCTTCCTGCCTGAGGACTCTCATGAGAAGAGCATTCAAGTGCCTCCTTCCGGCTGATGTGATCCTGAACGCTTCCTCTGCAGACACCACAGCTCAATCCCGAGGTGCTTCCTGCTCATGGAAGTACCAGCTCCATATAGACTGGGAAAGAACAAGCTCCAGAGGTAGACCTGTCTCAGGTGGTCTCTACTTAAGACTATTTTGAACTCCTTGTGTAAATGCACTGACCTGGGTGTAACACTGCAGAGGTTTGTCTGGATTCCTAGAGAATTTGCCAGAGTAGTTAAGCACAGAGTTGCTTTTAAGGAAATACATCAGCCCTGCCACAATTAAGAGCAGACTCCAGTTTGCTGAACTGGGTATGAAAACAGATGTATAATGCTGACAGCTTAGAGGGGCCCCTCAACACCACACAAAAAAAGCAGCTGAGCAGGGACACTGCTTCCTGTTCTGCTAAGCAGGGTGACCTTGTTTCAAACAACAGAGCGAGATGGTAGCAGTCAGTGTGGTGTTTCCTGAAAGGCAGCTGTAAAGCTAGCTCAGTGAAAAGAATCAAGAGGCCCTCAGGCATCATCCTGAGAAGGCAAGGATATAAAAAGGCAGCAGAAAAGAAACCAAGAGCAGGGAGCAAATGGGAAAAGGAAAACATTCAGGGGATAAAACAGCAGTGACATCTCAGCAGATATGCAAGAAAAACTAACCCTAGAGGCAATGTAGGCCCTCTGCTGAATGAGCTGGGTGCTTTAGGGACAGATGATACAGAGAAGGTGGAGCTACTAAATGCCTTCTTTGTCTCTGTCTACACTGTTAGAGACTGTCCTCAGGAGCCTCAGACCCCTTAGCCCCCACATGATGTTAGGATACTGGAGGAGTTTTCCTTAGTTGAGGAGGACTGGGTTAGGGAGCAGCTAAGCCATCTGGACATCCATAAATCCACGGGACCTAAGGGGATGCACCCATGGGTGCTGAGGGAGCTGGCAGAAGTCATTGTCAGGCCACTCTCCATCATCTTTGTTAAGTCTTGGGGGACAGGAGAGGTGCCTGGGGATTGGAGGAAGGCAAATGTCACTCCACTCTTCAAAAAGGGCAAGAAGGAGGAGCCGGGTAACTCTAGACCAGTCAGCCTCACCTCCATCCCTGGAAAGGTGATGGAACACTTTATCCTCGACTCTGTCTCTAGGCATATCAAGGATAAGGGGGTCATTAGGAGCAGTCAGCATGGGTTTACCAAGGGGAAGTCATGTTTGACCAACCTGATAGCCTTTTATAAGGACATGAGGTGCCAGAGCACTGGCACAGACTGCCCAGAGAGGTTGTGGAGTCTCCTTCTCTGGAGAGATTCAAAACCTTCCTGGACATGTTCCTGTGTGACCTGGTCTAGGGAATCCTGCTGTTGCAGGGGGGTTGGACTAGATGATCTTTGAAGGTCCCTTCCAACCCCCAACGTACTGTGATTCTATGATATGCTTATGGCTGGAACCAGAAGGGATAAATGACATCTGCCTGACAAACCGTTTGCAAAGTGGCTGCTGTTCAAGCCTTAAACATGTTATCTAGAGATCAGAAAGCAATAAACACTATTGTATTCAAGCAGAGAGTGTTCACTGCGATACTCAAAAGGGCCAAGAGGCACTTGCTTCAGGTAATCCCCCCCCTACCAGGGTGCAGGTACTTCTCTGGAAAGGGAGCCCCAACTGACTTGTAGCAGTAGCTGGCACTGTGCTTGTAGTAGCGACACAGGTTGCCATCGTCGGGAGGCGTTGCGCAGAAGAAGATGGTTGGAGACAGGTTGTAGCGGCCGGCTTTGCAGAACTCATCCACTTCCCTCGGGACACCAGGCTCGATGGCCACTCGATCACCTGCCAGGGGGAAAGCAGACTCTCTTACTCAGGAAGAAGGTGGGCAGGTAGGTATGAGTAGCACCAACCAACCAACCACAGTATGAAACCCGGGCACGAGAGAAGCAGGAGGGAGATCCGCTGAGAAAGATCGCGCTGCACACACCGGGCAGGTTCCTAACCCTTCCTTCACCGTGGCCTCATCACCGAGATCTTCAGGGTGACTTCAAATGAGACAGACTTTTGGGGCACAGACAGAGAGCACACAAAAGCTCAGTCACACATAAAGCTCTCTCCAGCTGCCTTGCACTCAGCCTTAGCAGATGAAAAGGCAGCCTTCAGCCCCGGCAACCGCATGGAGACCAGATTTTTTGTTCAGAATCTGTAGTAATTGCAAGAGGACATAATGAGGACAAAGCAGGTGAGCTCTGCTGGCCACCACACTGCCAGCTGGAAAAGGCTGTTCCTTGGGAAGGAAGCTTATGGTACAGAAGTCCACCCAGGAGCCAGGCAGGACTAACCAGGGAAGAGAGACATTGTGATGCTATCTATGATGGAGTAGCCCAGACTGCTGGAAGGACACATGCTGCAAGACAAAGAGTTAACTATTTAATCGCAACCACGAGTAGAAAAGACTGAAGAAAACAACTGTGGTGATTCCAGCATAACTTGTCTGGCAGAGGAAGCCAAACAAAGCCAAATCTCTCAGTGAAGCTCTCTACCAACAGGTTTTCAAGCTGACACAGTGACAAGCAGGAGGACAGATCAAAGGCAGGAGCCATCTAGGCCACCACAGCACGTCTGGAGTGAGGGGAGCAGCACAAGCCCCTACTGAGTGTTCTCCCAGCCTCCCACTACATTCAGCTGTGGGGCCTCCCAGGCTGTGTGTGGTTTCTTTGTATTCAGTAACCCTCAACAACATCTCCTCCACCTTCCATCATGTAAACTTTTGGTGTTCACGTCATCCTTTGCCAAGGAAGCCTGCAGGTCTGCAACATCTTAGGTGACCGCTGCACCTGACTCTCACTGTCCCTTGCTCTTGTCTTGGAGGAAGCAGAGAACAGACAAGCTTTATGTGCCCTCTCCTTGCCCTCCATGACCTTTCAGACCTGTCATGTGCCCTTGACTCAAGCTCCAGTCTCTCAGCCATCTGTCACAGAGATGCTGCTCCACATCTTGTCATCTCCTTGTTTGCCTCCTTTTTCACTTCTTTAGCATTCCTTTGGACAGGAGACCAGATCTCCATGCAGAGCTCCAGGTGTGCAATGATGTCCTCTGACTTTCTGTCCCTTTCCTAACACCAGTTTGCATTTTTCACTTTTACTGAGCCAACATTCCCCTGCACTCTGTCAGTGCCAAAGACCTCGCTCTTCGGTACCAATGGCCAGCCCATCATTTGAGATATGAAGCTGGTTATCTTTCTTCTGTTGCAGACACCACTTTATGTTTATCTGCATTGGATTTCACCTGCATCTTACTGCCCACGTACCCTTAAAGTCTCTCTGTAACTCTTGCTATCTCTCCAGTGTCCTCTCCCCCCTGCCTAAGTTGTTGTCATCAGCAAACTTTCCAAAATCCACTGCTCACCCCATTTTCTAGGACATTCTTAAGCACAGTGAAGTGCAGAGATCACACCATGGGGCCTGGTACCGTTGCTCCAGCGACCTCTCTCCACTGCTGGAGGCCATCTGCTCCTTCAAGAACACACAGAGTGAAGCAACATTAACAGCAGGTTGTTGGCAAGAGCACGGTACATGGTTTCTGAAGCTCTGCCTAGCTTCCTCAAAAGGCACCTCGTACCAGCATACATTCTGCTCTGCAATGAAGTCAGGGCAACTCAAGACATCCTAGGATAAAGCATACCTAAGAGATACCACAAACTACTGTGGCCAGGCTGGGTGATTAAGAGCAGCACAGTGACCCTCTTTGAAGGAGAGGGTCACACTTCACAGCTCAGAACACCAGAGGAATTTACCTACAAGAAAAACACACACCCTGCTGCCAACAAATTCTCAGCAACTCATTAGCAACAAAACAAATAAAAACACAGGTACCTGGTTTCAGATGAGTCACTCCTGGCCCCACTTTGACAACAGTCCCAGAAGCTTCATGCCCCAACACCATGGGCTCCTTCACCACAAAATCCCCAATCCGACCGTGCTGCCAGTAGTGGACGTCAGAGCCACAGATCCCAACTGAATGCATCCGCAGGAGGACCTCTGCCAGAAGAGGAAGGTTCCTTGTAGAAAGACTTACCTTCCTGGGCACTGGGAGAAAGAGACATGGCTGCTGTCCCTGAGTCCCACAGCAAAGGCCAAGCCAGTCCTGAAACAGCTGAATTTCCTAGCATTAAACAAATGGACTGGAACTGCAGGTGCACATGCTAGGGCGGATGGAATATTGATGAGACATCTGCTGGAATACAGCACTACACAGGGATTTACAAATCAGGGAAGTTTCAAATGGCAAGACCCCCTGTCACTGAAAGCCAATATCACCAAAGAGAGGCAATGACAATTACTGGAGCAAGAAGAAAAGAGCAAGTCCATTTAATTTTTTCCTCCTCCCTAAGCTACAATTCCAACCCTGGCGAGTTAGTGAATCGAATTTCTGTCAGCCCACATGCCTGCTAATATTCAGTCCTGCAGTAAGATCATCTGACATGTCCCAAGAGCTCTCTGATGTGAAATGCATGAACTGATGAAACAGGAAGGAAAAAAAAAAAGAGCCAGATAAAGGGATGTTATCTGTGACTGCTCCAGCTCTTCATTTCAAGTGGAAATGCAGCATTACCTGTTTCAGCCACACATTCTGTTTTGGGATTTATACTTTCTCCAGTATGTTTTACCTCTTTATAATATCAAGGAGTGACAAAAGCAAATGAGAAAAGCAATTAGTAAAGAAAGCAGAGAGAAGCAGCCATCTCCAGACCTACCATTGGGACCTGGTTCCGGGACAGGACGGTTTTCCTATGGACAAAAAGAGAAAAGAGCTAAGCATTCAGCTGCTGGTGCACAGCCCTAGGAATATGCCTGATGGAAAAGCAGTTCAGCTTACCTCAGCTAAATCCATCAGCATGTCAGGTTTTTGGTTCTGGCTACTCAGTAGGATACTGCTGTGCAAGGAGGAGGGATAGAAATGCACAGTCCACATTTCCTCCCTATGCCCACCTCATTTTGCTGGCACATTGGAGGAACATGGGCACCCACTAAGAGTGAGCACACAGCCAGCTCCTACAGCCACTCTCCACACTATCTTGCAGCCCTTTCCCCTTCCCTGTCCAGACAAGAGCCACACGCTAAACTCTCCTGCCCTGGGATAGCCTCAAGTTTCTGCTGAATCCTTCATCCCACTGGCTTCTAAACAGGCAGATTCTGCACCATCTATTTCTAGAGAGCACTGTTTACATCTTTCTTTTTACTACATACTGGGGTCAGTTTTGGGCTTCTCACTCCAAGTGTGTCCAGAGAAGGGCAGTGAAGCTGGGGAAGGGTCTAGAGCACAAGTGTTGTGAGGAGCAGCTGAGGGAACTGGGGTTGCTTAGCTTGGAGAAGAGGAGGCTCAGGGGAGACCTCACTCTCTGCAACTCCCTGAAAGGAAGTTGGATCAAGGTGGGGCTTGGGCTCTTCTCCCTTGTTACCAGTGACAGGACAAGAGAAAACAGCCTCAAGCTGGGGAAGTTTAGGTTGGACATCAGGAACAATTTCTTCCCCAAAAGGGTTGTCAGGCATTGGCCCAGGCTACCCAGGGCAGTGGTGGAGTAACCATCCCTGGAGGGGTTCAAAAAAGGTGTAGATGTGGAGCTAAGGGCCATGCTTTAGTGGTGACCTGGTGCTGCTGGGTTAACAGTTGGACTTGATGATCTTGAAGGTCTCTTCCAACCAAAACAATTCTATGATGATTCTAGACAGTAATAACTCCATGTATTAAATTAATTGTAAACATTACTGTAAACCACTTTTAAAGTCACATCTGCCCCTAACTGGCATGAAACCTCTTTATGGGATGAATGATCACACCAGAATTACAAAAGCAGTCACTTGGCCCCAGGTGACACTGCCACTCAAGACATCTGCAGGCCTTTTGCCTTCCCTGAACTCCCTCAGCTGCATCAACAGGCACAGGAAGAATTTGGTGGGGTTTTACAACATCAAGACAATTTGATACCCACCTAGCACCCACCTCTAGGATCACATCTCTAAGAAAAGCCCCAACAAAGCAGTTAGTGCTAACAATTAACTCTTCAGAATCCATTTGCTGCTCCAATTTTCACGCATCTTAGACTCCTTTAGCCATATCCCAAAGTCAAAACCAAGACCTTTTGAGCAGACCTTTTACTAACACAGAAATTCAGTACCTATACATTAGTGAGCCTCTTGTCAGTTATTTCTCCTTGCAAGAGCACCTTCAGTGAGCAAGAGAACTGATCTCTGGATTTGAGAGATGAGCAATTGCCTCATGGCAACCCTCCATGTATAGGCTTCACCAGTTAAAAGCTGCTACACTAACAGTGAACAGGAGACTTTGCTGCTGCCCTGCTCCAGAGAAAGCAGAGAACCCCTCTTGGGAAGCACTGGTCTGGCTCTGCATTTTGGCTAATGAAATAGTGTCTCAATCCCAGCATATTCCTTAGATCATACTTTGTACTTCACCAATCTAAACATCACTAGAAGGGAAATTCTGGAAACACATTCTCAAAGTGCTGCTCTGTTCAACTACCTGCTGAAGAAGCAGCATGGCCCAGACTCTCTTGGCTGGAGTGCAACCCAAAGCACAACTCAACCAACTGAGATTTTCAATGTCCAGAACTCTATCTTCCATTTCTTCCCCGTGGGCTGCTTGTTTTGTCCCATCAAGGGCACAGCCCAGAGCATTATTCTGAAAAGAAGCTGATCTAGATAGAGCCTCTTGTATAGAAAATGTCCAGTAAGCATGAAATGTAACCCAGAGGCATAGAGTGCATCAGCCAGCTCAGAGCCTGCACAGAACAGTCCATGGGGAGAGAGAAAGCTCTGTGAAACGCAGAGACAGCACCTGGTAGAACTGAGGATGTGAAGGACATGTAACAAGGAGACTTACACAGAGAGGATATGGAACATGCTTAAAACCCAACAAATCCTCACGGGGCAGCAAGTGGGAGCCTGCAGCACCACCTAAGATCAAGGGGAGAGTCAACAAAAATGAAGCCAGCACCCTTGTCTATTTTTTCTCTGCACAATGCAGGTCATCTATTGATGCAGATCCGCCAGAGTTAAGAAGGGTGTGGGAGTTACAGGCAAAATGATCTCACCTAACTTGAAGTATCAAGGCAAGTTCAGAGTTGAGTGCCTAGGCTCCTTGCGTGATCAGTGGGGCAAAGCAATGAGTGCCACTCACACTGTGACAAAGAAAATCCAGAGAAGGCCAGGAGGATCACACCACAGGGGGCTGCCAGTAAGGCCAGGGGAGCTCTGGTGACCACCCCCAATGTCTCCAGCAGCATGAGTATCCCAAGGAAAACTCCTGCATCTGGGTATAAGCCAGTTTAGAGACCAGCAAAATAGACAGGATGGAGCCAGCACCCACCCTCCCAAGTCTCACACACCTTTCTAAACCACAGCATTTTGGAAAGGCATTCTGGAACTGGAGGGACTGCCTCAATTCCACTCACTGTAGCAATGCCTTGTATTCCTACCAAGTCAGGCTGCATGTGCCTGAAGTGAAACTGCAGTTATACCAAAGGTGGCTGGGAGCCTTTGGCACATGTTGCTTGAGCTATGCAGGAATGGTAAAAAAATCAATTGCTTCCCTGATAACCATCCCCCAAACGAGCTACTGCAGGTATCCAAAGTCTGCCTGTTTCTAAGAACTGTTTGTACAGAAAACTGCCTGCCAGTATTTGCCCATGTAAAACTTCTTTGCCCAATGTGGCACTTGCCACACACAAACCTCCAGCGGCACCGCAATGATTCAGTACCCAGGAACGTCCAAGTGTTTGCCGTCAGAGATGCAGAATAAGTCTGAAAATAAAGGCTCCCCTCTCCATCAGAGTACTCCAGCACAGGCATGACCTGTGCAGCTGCAAACTTTGAACCTTCCCTCCAGCTTCTCACTTGGGCTCTCACCAGCCCAGAGCTGCAACATCTCACCCTCCATTTCTGCTTTTGGGGAACACCTTGTTCCATCAACCATCTGCCAAACAGCACCTGCTCCCTGACCCTCCAGTCCCTGTAGCCTCCTTCCCCCCGCCAGACCCAAAGAGGGGCTCGGCCTGCCCTTTGCCGTAGGGGAGCCCCGAGCTCTGGGCCACCCCCTTGCCCTATAGGTCAGCCTCCAAGGCATGGGAGCAGCCGCCGTCCTTCCCTTCTCCCAGCCCGGGGCCAGTTCAGTTCACTGACCTGGCACTGGCTGAGGGACCGGGGCGAACGGACGCTCCACCTCTCGGCGCAAGGGGCTCAGCCTCAGCGGTCTGCCGGCCCTGCGGGGAGCTGACGACCCGGCCCGGCCCTGCCCGGCCCAGCCCGGCCCAGCCCGACTGCCCCCCAGCCCGGCCCGGGCCGCACCGGGGGGCTG
>VWZX01004906.1:1459-155660 GCA_013399015.1 Galbula dea | reverse complement strand
GCCCGGGTCCAAGGGCCGGCGGCGGGGCCTCCCAACAGTGGGGCCGCCCCTCTGCCCCCGGCCGCCCTCTGCGCCAGGCCCGGCGCCGCCCCCCCGGCACGGAGCGGGCAGGCCAGGCCCCAGGCCCCCGACCCACGTGCCTGCCCCGGGCCTAGGCCTCAGCCCCAGGTCCAGGTCGCGGTCTCGGCGCCAGGCTCGGGCCTGGGCCTAGGCACCAGCCCCTGGCCCAAGCCCTAGCCCGGACCTCAGACTCGGGCACGTGCCCAAACTCAGGACTCATGCCAAGGCCCCAGCTCCAGGCTCAGGCCCCAGCTCGGAGACCCAAGCCCCGGCCTGGCTGGGCCTCCCACGCCAGACACCCAGGGCCCAGCAGGCCGCAGCATCAGACCCTCTCAGCCCTGCAGCCTGCCCCTGGCACTCGCAGCACCTGGGGAGCAGCTTCAGCTGTGGGTACACTGGCTGCTCTCCTTGCACCCCTACCAGTGATTCAGAGTGTAACTCAGTGCCATCAGACCCTGTACCCCCCCACATAGTGTCCACCCAGCTGCATGGTGCTCCGTGCTAAATGGAGTGGCTTGGTTCAAAGCACCACTGGTGTGAAGCTGGGGGCAACACCACACTGTGCACTTTGACTAAAATTCAACAAAATGGGGGCCAGCAGGCTTGCCTGGCCCCAGCTGGGCACAGCATCATTGGAATGTGGATATCCCAGCTGTTAGAATGGCTTATTAGGAATTAGGAGAAAAAAAAAAAAAGAAGAGTTTTTGGAAATTTTGGGGTTCAGGGCCAAGAGTTGTTCCACCAAAACAGAGTTGGCAAAGATCTCAAGAAGATTATCTGCTGCAGTGTCCCCTGAGAGCATTCTAAAACTGAAAGCTTTGCAAGCTTGACTTCCTTGGAAAAATAGAAAATGTATAGGATATGTCATGCAGGATTGCCAGAACCAGCTAAAAAATTGCCTGCATTTCTAATATTATTACTTCCTCTTGCTGACACAAATGGGAGTATCAATTAAGTTCCTTTCCTTCTTGCAAAACTGTTTCACCTTCCAAGCAGATGAGAGCTGATGCATTTCTCTTCTCCCTATCAGGGTTGTTCCCTGTCATGTTTACCTGAATCGGAGTTAGCATCGAGTTGGTGGCTGTGAGCCACCCCCATGGTTACTTTGAGGGCAGGGAAGGAGTGTGTGTGTGTGTGAGGGAAGCTGTGTCAAAACACCTCACTCAGTATTTACACAGCAGTGAGACTCCTGCCACATCCACTGCCTCAGCGGCTGGAGCAAGAACATAAGAGAAGCTGGAGGCATCTGCTGGGGACTCCTCTGGGAACTTGGGGCTCTTGCTCCGTTACAACACAACACAACAGAGGGTCCCTCTGAAGCTTCTTGCACATCCCAGTGTAGCAATTCTATTTCTGACCAACCAGATCAGATGTTTTCTCCCAAACTGATGCAGGAAATCCTAAAATGTCTGTCCATACCTGCCAGCCCCTTTGGCAACAGTTAGAAAAAGACATCGGTTTAAAAATACAGTAACAACTTCTTTCTTCTGAAGAGATGAGATGCCATAACAGCACCTTAGTCATAAAGCCACCATCCTGTGATGGCCTTATCTCACCTCCAAATCAAAGTAGGCACAAGTGTTAGGGCTGAGTAAGGTAGGTGATGGCCAGACCTACATTCAGATTAAGTTTGCAAATGAAGCAGGAATAGCTCCAAGTGTGGGTAATTATATGCTGAAATGATAACATCAGGACCTATTTTTCAGTATTAAGTCCCTGCAGAGGCAAGCCCTCAGGTAATTTTCATTGAGATCATTTTCCCCCCCACCAACAAAGAGGCTCTGTGGCTGAACGTGCCAACAGGGATCCATCAACAATCATTTGTAAACGTTTACTCATACACCCAAACAGTTCCTTTGCTTCTTTGGGGTTTTGCATGCATGACCACAGAGCTTGCCCCTGCTCTTTGTCCTCTGAGCACTTCACAAGACGCTCCACTGGGAGGTTAGAGAGAGGAATACATTGGGGTCCAACATTTGCCACTTGCCAGCCAGCTGGGTGAGGGCAGGAGAAGATCCTGGGAGCTATAAATTTTTGGCAGCGTTGCTCTGTTGTGAGTCAAGACCTTTAGCCACCCCTGCTCATATCTGCTACCGGTTACTCTGCCTTTTCTGTGGCTGCCCCAGTTTGGTCAGTCAGTTAGTTCTTAAGCACGGAGTCGTTTGCATAGCTGGGAGTTAGGATTTCCTCAGAAGTCATCCTCAGCTGCTGAATTCCTTCTCCACACCTGCTTGTCTCCTTTCATGCTGATAATACATCAGCTTCACAGCATCCCATCAGCTAATGTTTACAGCATTTTCCCCAGCAGAGCTTGGGGAATCATTTGAGATGTCCTTGTGAGACAACTGTGCATCAGCTTCTTAAGAATGTGAAGATCATGTGCATTCCCCTTCCCTGGGAGAGGTGACTGTACCCTTCGTGTCAACCATCACCTGATGGTCCTGAGGCAGGACCTGAAGTCAGGTGGCTGAACAGCCTCTCTGCACAGTGTGTTTATTCCCAGGAATACAGAGCTTACAAACAACCTCTTTTGCAAAGGAGCTTTGTCTGAGTGCCAGCAGCAGATCTGGAACGTGAGTTGTGTCAGTGGCACTGAGCCATGTGTCCACCTATTTTTTGGTTATCTCCCCTTCCCTGGAATATCCAGAGCCCACATACAGAGTAGTGTGAGTCACCCAAGAGTCTTGCAGGCTGCACAGGGGCAGAATGCAAACTGCCATGGAGTCACCTGAGACAGTTTGGTGGATTTTGGGGGTTTTGAGGACCAGGGCTGCAATCCAGAGAAACTCTTCTTTACTCCATGACTAACTCCCAGTTTGCATGCCCAGGAACACCCCTCTTCAGCCAGATTTGCTAAGCCCTCAGACAGTGGTAGAGCTCCATAGCTTTACATAAGTGCCTAGAGGTTAAAGCACTGGCTCAGGTACAGCTATGGAGAAAACTGAACCCAAAGCTGATGGGAGCAGAGAGCCCTGGGCTCTGGTCCTGCTCCTGAGAGCTTATAAGGGCGAATAATTGTCCCAGACATCTGTGCTTACACAACAGCTTTACAAGCAGCAAGATCTTCTTGCTGATGCATTTTGAAGTCTCCCATACTGCTTCCTTCCTTGCTCAGATGTTGCCACCCAAAAGCAGGTAGATCCCACCCCACCATACCCATGCAACAGCATCGTTCTGTTATCCCTGTTGCTGTTCCACCACCCACCTGTGCTCTGATCCCCTCTTGTATTTGAACTACAATTTTACTGGCTTTGCAGTCACTTCTTACTCCAGAGGCTGACAAATTTCCTCTGGCAAGTCCCTCTCCAGCCTTCCTACCATTTGTGAGAGCCAAGAACTGGGAACAGTTCCCTAGGCCAGTAGTCTGCATGCATGTGCCTGTGCTGCACGTTGGTGGACTATAACCAGGCCTGCTTCTTGGTCCAAACCCAGCACTTGGGCAGCAGGTGTTTAATGGAGGAGATTTGCCCAAATTCATCATTAAAGCTTTGTCCATGACACCGCTCCCTCCCCCATGTCACAGCCATACAATACCCTCCTGGATCCCCTGCCTGTATTCAAATATGGTCCTAACCCTGCACAGGTGAGCAAAAGAAACCAACGGTCATGTTTGAAATGCCCTCAGGAGCCCAATGTCCTTTGTCTATGTCCTCTCCTTAGCTGTGGCTTGTCTGCAGTGCATCACAGCAGCAAAATAAACCCCAACTATCTGACTCTTTCTGGCCCCACAAGGTAGTAAGGAGCAGCAACAAAGAGTTTGGCTAATACATAAGGAAGCTGATCTGTTCTCCACACAGGAATCAGGCTGTGGGGAAGGTCCAGCTACTTCTCAGCAGGGATCAATACTCCAAGATAGGCTCTGGGTGACAGGAGATCTTTGTGTTTTGTCTCTCTCTTCTCCTGCATCATTCCCCAAGGTGTATTTCCTGGAGGAACTTGGCTTTTTTTAGCAGCAGCAGCACCAGGCTGGAGGCAGTTGTTTGCTTTATTTTGTAGTCTGCACCATCCACCACTAGGTTCAATGCCAGGAGGAGGATGCCTTTAAACACATCTCAAATAACTAAGCCCAGTAGAGTGAACCACAAACCACACTCCCTCCACAGATGAGGAAACATAGGGAAACAAAACCATCAAGTGCAGCCAGGAAGCTATGTGCTCATTTATTGCCCTGTCCCTCAAGGTTTGTTTGGGAAGTTAATAAAGACATGTTGACATTCTTTGTTGTTAAAAAAGGTGACTTATTTGCAATAAATTCAGCCACCCAGGGCTAAAAATTAATGCTAGAGCTTATAGGGGATTGAGTAACTTCCTCTTCTCTGGAGGGTGTGAGAGTAAAACTCTTGTTTCTGATGTGGTGTGGACAGGTATGGGCAGGAGGGCAAGAACTTGACCCCAGTGGAATTTGACCCTTGAAGAGCATTAGTAGCCCATGTGGGCAAAAGAGGTTGAGACTTCAACAAGAATGATTTAGGATATCTGGGTAAATGTCCAGGGGGAAGACGCTTAGAGAAGAAACAAGCTCTGCACCATGAGCAGATGAGATGAATGCAAGTGGTCCATGCTGTGAACATCCCCGGGAGAAGGCACTTGATAACAGAGGAGCAGGGACAGGCTCCTGAACGGCTCTAGGGTCCAGGTGGAGGTTGGATGTCTGCAGGGTAGGATGCCACTGACATAAAAATCTACCAAGCAAGCAGGAGCCTTGCATGGAGAGCAAAATCCAAACACAGACAGAAGACAGGCTGTGAGTCCAGTGATAACCTGGGTAGCTGCAGCACCCATGCTTCTCCTTCCCCTGGAAGCACCAGGTGCCTGGAGAGCTTGGCCAATGTCATCAAAAAGGCCTTGCACTGTACAGCAGTTCCTTGTTCAGTGTTCTTCCCAGAAATGTGGAGAGCCTAGCAGCCAAGTCTCCCAGGAGTGTTTTTCCCCTTGTTTAATCTCATCCTGAGTAGATAGAGGTGTGACATCCTTGTCCACCTTTGCTCTCCTCCTAAGGAGGGAAAAGATTAACCAACCGTCATGCATGGTAACCATCAGGGTGGGCTGTGGAAGTGTGAGTCTGTGCTCCAAGCCAGATGGATGTCAAGAGCAAAGAGCACCTTGTGACAGACATTTCTCAGGAAGCTGCCAGAGGTTGCTCTAAAATGACACAAATATGGACAAGATCTGGTGCCACCTTATATCTGGCTGATGGCTGCACAAAACTCCAGTTCCTGAAGCATCAGAAGTACTGCAAGAAACCTCTCTTTACTGAGGAAGATAATAAGATTTGGGGCCAAATAAACTCCTCCTTTCCAAAGTCCCTGGATCTTCTAACAACAGATGTTTATGTGCTTCTTGCCTGAGGAAGTGTCCTCTGCCAAAAGGCAGTGAGCAACCCAGGGAGATCACAAAGTCACTACCCACCCTGAAATCTTCAGTCACAGAGGAAACCTGCTTGCCATTCAGTCCCTCTTTTGTCTACTGCTAAATGGCCATTCCCACTTACAAGCCTGGGGAGAGGAATGGCCTGTCCTGCATACCTTTCATCAAAGTCTCCTCTACCTCCTGATTAAAGCACCTTAGAAAAACAGTCAGCATTAGATGGATGTGGTGGGTTTGACCTTGGCTGGACACCAAGTACCCACCCAGCCGCTCTATCACTCCCCTTCCCAGAGGGACAGGGGAGAGAGAGTAAGGTGGAAATAGGAATGACCCGTGGGTTGAGACAAGACAGTTTATTATTAGCACTACACACAGCGAAGCCTGCGCGCGCAGAAGCAAAGCAAAAGCAGACTTAATCTCTACTTCCCATGAGCAGCGATGGTCGGCCACTCTCCGAGAAGCAGGGCTGCGGTCTTCAGGAGGCAGTCATTAGCCGATGAATGCCCACCCCCCTGCTCCGTGCCTCAGCTTTTATATCTGAGCTGACGTCATATGGTATGGAATATTCCTTTGGTCAGTTTGGGTCAGCTGGCTGCCCGACTTCCCTCCCAGGTTCCTGCCCCCCAACCAGAGAAGGAATGTCACAGTGCTAGTGTTGTGCCCAGTGGCAGTCAAAACACGGGTGTGTTATCAGTACCCTGCTAGTCACCAATGCAAAACACCGCACTGTGAGGGTCACTATGGGGATGAATTACAGCTCAGCCAGACCCAGTACAATGGAACAGTGACTAGATGGCTCCTTCCTGGGGGAGTAGCTGAGCCCAGCTAGGGAGAAAGCTCAGGAGTAATAGCCACAACAAGGAGATGGAAGTCGGCATCTCCAGAAGAAGCTGCAAAGGGGAGCAGTAAGTGGGCATTGGGGTGATGGGGAAGGACTGATGGCCTCACACAGGATTGAACTCAAAGCCACAGAGATGACTAAACCCAAGTCTGGAAGCAAGGACACAATGCTGAAGGAAAAGTTCTTGGTTTTCTAGTCCAGCCTTGCAGTAGCAAGGCTACTGAGAGTTCCTTGTAGGTGAAAAGTGATCTGTTGTAGTTTATACCTGGCTTTGTCATACTGGCAGTCTTTGTGGGGTGCTGGGGAGTCTGAGATCCACACCAAGGGTTTGACTGACTCAGGGTCACAGCACACCCTGGCAAGAAGTAGAAACCCAGGGCTGAGAAAGAAACAGCATGATGCCTTGAGAAACCCCATGAAAACCACAGCAGACTTGTTTGGTGGATTGGTGACACAGGACAGTGGCTGCTCTTTCAGCCCTTGGCACATGGCCTTCCTTTGTGTCCCTGGGCTAAGGTGGAAAGAGTCCAGGGAGATGTCAAATTTGGCCCTGGCTTGCAGGTTATTGATAACTGATTGGTCTTCAGCATGCTGACTGTAGCCTGTTCATTCCCTTCCTTCCAACATACCCATTGGCTTACCCATGAGATTTCAAAGTTGAGTCACTCCTGCATTTTCTTGGAAGTTGCTGGTGCAATGAGGGAAGCTGCTTTGCAACTGAGGGCTAAGCCTGCCTCTTGCAGGGTTGTGCCCTCCCGAAGCTGAGTCTCTCGCTTCTGCTTATCCCCATCACCTCTGCATGCCGCAGCAAAGCCTCCAGCAGCCACTACCTGTTCCTCACGTGTACTGGTGGACACAGCTTTCAAAATGCTGATCATAGCTAATGTGCTGGGAGCTGCCTGTGAAGTCTGAGCTGTGAGTGTCTTTGTTTACCTGCTCAGCACTTACTCTACAAACCAAACCTGACAGAGCACTTCAGCTCCTGCCTATAGTTTGCGTTGCCAACCCATTTTGGCAGGGTCACAGCACTCCTTCCTGAGACCTGCTCCCTTCTGCACACAGCTATCCCTACCCTGTTGGCCATGACCACCTCTGCCAACAGCTCAGGGGGAGAGAATTTATTTGTCTGACCTTTTTGTTGCTGTTGTGGTTGTCAGTTTCTTCAAAAGAGTGGTTCCAAGAGCAATTTTGTTTCCTTTAAAGCGGATGCTTACAAGTAGCTTTGTGCAGCTGGGGCTGTGCTAAGTAGCCTCTGAGGCAGGGAAAACCATTACCTGAAAATCTTTTAAATGCAATTAGCTCCCCTCAGACTTGGAGCAACATGTGTGACCTCACTGATGTTGTCCTTTTCAGCTGCAAACCTGTTTCTCTCAACTATGCATTTCTCTAGGAGGTATTTTAGAACTGCACAAAAGCTGTGATTTATTGGTGGTGGAGAAAATGTAGTTTTAGACTTGAGTAGAGTACAATTCAAATCTCAGCTGCCATCCAAAGCCTTCACGATCTTAGCAATGGCTCCTCCCATGCAGTAATTTTGGCAGTTAGCTTGAAAAGCCTGCAGTGAGCCTCTGAAGGTATTGTAGTGTGAGTTTTTCTAATGCTGCTCCCCCAGACCTGCCAGGAACCCCTTTTGTAAGGATGCTCGTGTACCCATCCCCAGCTGAGAGGTGGGAGAAGATGTCAACAGGACAATCAAGATGATTTCACAGGGGTATGTTACCACAGGACATGGCACTCAATAGGACAATCCCTTGTTTTCTGTGTGGGACTTTAGAAGAGGTCTTTAAACACATGTGCTTCTTGCCTGAGCCTTTGGGCAGTTCTCTACACTGGCTTTGCTGCACCAGCTTCTCCAGAAGGAAGAGCTTCAGGATTAATGTGTCATGTCCCAGGCACAGCCTGGAGCAGTGCTGACATCCATAATAACTCCTAGCTGAAGTCCACATAGATGTGGACATAACCAGGATTGTGTTTCTTAGCAGGGGAACAGCTGGTAAGGAAGAGGAACTCCGGCTTTGGATGAGCAAACTCAGATGCAACAAAGCTGCTGGCTTGGAAGACAATGGTTTCTCAGAGCTGTGAATCAGTTCAGGGCCCTCCCTCAGTGCTGAAATACTCCCAGAAACTTCAGCTGAGGAAGTCAAGAGGATCCCAGCATTGCTGCAGGCAAGGATGACTCAGAGGGAAAGACATGATGAGGCTCCATGGGTGGAGGAGGGTGCTGCCATCCAAGAAGGCAGCTGAAGTACTTTCTGTTGCTACTCTGAGCAGGGCCAAGCTGCCTGTTGTTTTCATTGGCCTGAAGTGGAGAGGTTGCTT
The DNA here is from genome assembly GCA_013399015.1 of Galbula dea. Taxonomy (NCBI): domain Eukaryota; kingdom Metazoa; phylum Chordata; class Aves; order Piciformes; family Galbulidae; genus Galbula; species Galbula dea. The sequence goes on along the minus strand of VWZX01004906.1, from coordinate 147,073 downwards.
TGAGACACCCAAAGAGCAAGGCGGTGGCTGAGAGGCAGCACCAACCAACCAGACATCTGCCCTTCCCCATGACCATCCAAGAGCTTAGCCTCCATCAGGTCCCACCTCCTTTAGTCCCTACAGCTCTTCTAAAACCTCCTGCTCCAGAAAGCTGCCACTGTTGCCACTGGGATGAGCATCTCCAGGGCAGAGCTTTCACTCTGGTGCTCGAGCCTTTCCCAGGAGGGTTGGTTCTGGTCTGCTGAGGCAAGCAAGAAGCAATGAGAGCAAGACAAGGGACAGCATGAGTCAGAGAGAACTGCCTGCAGCAGTCTGAGAGTGCTCATCTGTGGCAAATGAGACCCAGTCCTTCAGGTTTGTATTTTCTTCACACTGAAAAACACCTGGAGTGGCCACTTCTGTTTAAGTGGAGCATGACCTAGGTACTGTGCAATGTGCCTGTCTCACCAGCTCAGCTTCTGCTCTCTGCTGGAGACCTTTGTGCAGTTATCAAAATATCATGGCACAGAAAGACGATTTGCTCCTAAAAGGAGGAAAATCCATTCTGTGCATTTGCTTTCCCTTTCCTGTATCCATCTCCTTGCAAGGCCCTTTTCAATGACCTTGTTTAGAAACAAATTGTCCCTGCAGCATTTCCCTACCAAAACATGTCTTTTTGTCGTTTGTTAGCCCCAGCTTTGCTCCTAACAGCCTCAGCCACTGCTATAAAGCCAATATTTAGTCTTTTCTAGAAGAACATTTTCAAAATTATCTCACACAATTGATCATTTTCCCCCCAAAGTGTTAATACTCAGTTTAACAGTGACTAGAAATGTTCACAGCAGCAGGAGATGCCAGAAAAAGAATGAAAGAGCAGGACACAGGTGATGGAGATCTGTCCAAAACCCATAGGAAGGAGAGGTACAAAGGAAGGTGAATACAGCAGCACTTGAGGTGCTGGAGGTGAGTGTGTGCATTCCTCTAGCCCCATAACATTCACAGAACAGGTTGATTTTGCTCTAAGGCTCTGCTTTAAGCAGCAGTGGGATTTGTGTGAACCAGTCAAGACACCTCAAGGTACATCTCACTAAGCAGAGACAAAGACTGTCAAATGCTTTCTTGACACCAGTGACATTTCTGAAGAGTGTCTGCTCTTGTGATCTGTTACCAAGTGAGAACTGGGCCACACACAGCTTACTGGGTTGACATGGAGCTGGAGTTAGCCACCAACACGTGTGCAACAAACGTGGGTAGAGCCCTTCCCAAATCTTCGTTCGCGAAGCCTAGCCATGATGATGATTATGATGATGATGATGATGGTTTCATGGAGTCACAGAATGGTTTGCGTTGGAAGGGATATTTCAAGGTCATCTGGTCCATCTCTCTGCAATCAGCAGGGACATCTGCAACTACATCTCATTGCTCACAGCCCCAAACAACCTGACCAGGAACAATTCCAGGGATGAATGGGACATCTCCCACCAACCTGGGACAGGCTCTCTCCACCCTCAGTGGGAAACATTTCTTCCATCTACTCTCAGTCTCCCTCTTTTAGCTTCAAACCATCACCCCATGTCCTCTCACAACAGCTTCTGATAAAAAGTCTGTCCCCATCTTTCCCGCAGCCCCTTGAATTACTGAAAGGTCACAAGAAGGTCTCCCTGGAGCTTTCTCTCCTCCAGGCTGAACAACCCCAACTCTCTCAGCCTGTCCTCACAGCAGAGGGGTTCCAGCCCTCAGATCATTTCTGTGGTCCCCTCTGGCCCCACTCCACCAGGTCCATGTCTGTGCTATGCTGAGGACTCCAGAGCTGGCCCCAGCACTGCAGGTGAGGTCTCCCCAGAGCAGAGCAGAAGGGGAAAATCACCACCCATGGTCTGGACTCTCCCCATCCTAAGAGGTATAGGAAGGTGCAGAGCAAAAAATCTGTGGATGTGTTCCCCACTGTCCCAAGCTGCAGCCTCCTGCCAGCTCCTCCTTGGCAATGTTCTGGTTTCGTGTGCTCAGGTCTCCATTGCCACCTCCTGGCTTTCCCCTGTACTGTGCGGCTCTGTACCGTGCTGCGGCTCCATGCAGACCAGGAGGACCTTTCCCATCCTGCTGTCAGAAGTAACAAAGCCTCGATGGCTCAGAGCACCTTTTATCCCCATGTATTGTTAAATCAGGAAGAAGGTGTCCTGGTCTGAGCTAGAACAGGACCAACTCTGCTCAGTGAAGTACTTCCCAGCTCAGGCTCTTCTCAGGGCTGCACTTTCTGCAGCTCACAGCATGTTCTCCCAGGCAGTCTCTGCTGCTAGCAGGGACAACACTTGATGGGGAGAGTTCCTGCCAAGGCTTGGGGTGCAGAACAAGGTCACTACTACATCGTGTGTACCACATTGGGGGGTGTAGAGTAAAAGACTGCACCTGTAGGGAGGAATGGACATTGCAGGTGACCCTAAACTGACCAAGAAGGTATTCCATTCCATATATGACATATTTGATATAAAGCTGAGGGATCACAAGGGTCAAGCTCTTCTTCAGTGTCTGGCAACCGAGGAGGAGTCTATCTGTTCTGCCTTCATCCCCAATCCACGAATTCCTGAGTCCAGACCCAGAATCCAACTCCTGAACCTGGCTTCCATCTGCTGCTGACTCCTTCTGCCACAGTTTCGGTGGTGATGGTGATGTAGTTGCCATCAGGGAGGGGATTGGATCCAAGATTGGGTTTGTATATATTTATATATATATTTTTTATTTTGTTATTATTTTCATTAACGCAGCTTTAGTTTTCTTTTCCAATCCACAAGTCTCTTCCTCTCCCTTTTCCCTTCCTGTGGTGGGGGTAATAGAGAGCAGCTGTCAACCAGCCAGTGGTCAGTGACAAGCCCAGAAGATAACTTCTGTATCTAAGAGTCCTCCAGCCACTTGGGCACACTATTAGAGTCTGCTTGGCTGTGATCCATCTCTCTGGGGTACCTCTCTCCTGTCACCAGCAGTTATTATGCAGGGTCTGATGTCCCTACAACCTGCCCCTGGTGCATGCATCACCTGTGGCTTTCCCTGCTCACTCACTGGGATATTGGGATCCTGTTTCCAGGTCTCTACAAAGTTCTTGCTTGGCTGGGGAATAATTTAACAGGTGGGTGGTTGGCAGGGGAACAACAAAGGTAGTTTTGAAGGTATTTTAGCAAAGGTATTTCTGGACACTGTGGCAGTATCTGAGCCCAGCAGGTAAGCAAAACCCATGATGGAAGGGGACACTGTGCAATAATAAAGCTCAAGACAAGGAGTGGGCAGCATGTTCTCTCCTCTCTGCCTGGTCTCCATCGTTTTCTACCTCTTTGGAATCATAGAGTCACAGAATGGTTTGGGTCAGAAGGGACCTCTAAAGGTCATCTAGTCCAATCCCCCTGCAGTCATCAGGGACAGATCAGGTTGCTCACAGCCCCAAACAACCTGACCAGGAATGGTTCCAGGGATGAATGGGACATCTCCCACCTCTCTGGGCAACCTGGGACAGGCTCTCACCACCCTCAGTGGGAAACATTTCTCCCATCTACTCTCAATCTCCCTCTTTTAGCTTCAAACCACCACCCCATGTCCTCTCACAACAGCTTCTGATAAAAAGTCTGTCCCCATCTTTCCCGCAGCCCCTTGAATTACTGAGGTCACAAGAAGGTCTCCCTGGAGCCTTCTCTCCTCCAGGCTGAATAACCCCAACTCTTTCAGCCTGTCCTCACAGCAGAGGGGTTCCAGCCCTCAGATCATTTCTGTGGCCCCCTCTGGCCCCACTCCACCAGGTTCATGTCTGTGCTGTGCTGAGGACTCCAGAGCTGGCCCCAGCACTGCAGGTGAGATCTCCCCAGAGCAGAGGCACAATCCCCTCCCTGCCCTGCTGGCCAAGCTGTGGGGATGCAGCCCAGGACACAGCTGGCTTCTGCGCTGTGAGCACACATTGCTAGATTACATCCAGCATTTCACTCACCAACATCTTCAAGTCGTTCTCTACAGGCTGCTCTCCATCCCTTCGTCCCCAGCCTGGATTGAAACTGGGGATTTTCCCAACCCAGATACAAGACCTTGCACCTGGCCTTATTTAACCTCATGAGGTTCACATGGATCCACTTCTCCTGCCTTCCAGGTGATGTTTTTGTCCTGGGTAAACCTACTTGTATACCCACCAGCCAAAGCTGCCTCTTCCAGAGGTGTATTACCAAGTCCATCCTTTATCAAGCAGCTTGGCCATTCATTTTATTTGGCCACATGCTGTGGCTGGGCTGCAGGCCTCACAGAGCTGGTACATCTGGTGTCCCCTGACCACAGCAGACCTGCTTCTCACCCCCAAGGGGCTGGACCACACACATTTCCCAGGGAAATCTCATCAACATTATGTGAGCTGCAGCTTCTTGGAAGTCAGCAGGGAGCAGTAGCTGCTAAAGCCTGATGCAGCATGGATCTGGGGCTGAGAAATCTCCTCATGGTTGTGGCCATTGATGTCTGCCCAGCGGAAAAACAAGTTGGGAAGACATCTGTTGTCTTTGAAATGATCCTCAACCTTGAAAGGTTTCAGCCTGAGTGAGAAGGGATGCCATGAGGAAGGGAGATGGTGAGAGAGGCTCTTCCGCCTGCGCTGCCACTGCAGACCAGCAGATGGAAGTTGCTGAGGTTTGCAGGAGCCGTTCTGATCCCTTGCAGAACCTGTTCAAATCGCTCTTCATTTCCTGAAGAAACGGCCTGAAGGCACCAGATCATGGACCTCACATGACTGAGCTTCCCCTGGGTACCCTTAATCACCACCAAAGGTGTGCAGGACCAGGAGGAGAGAAAGCAGAGCATCAGCACTCACCTCAAAGGCAGGAGGAGCTCTGCGGCCTCTTGTGACCAGCAGGTCCCTGGGTGAATGCAGATGTTGATTGACTTGCCTCCTTTGCTGTCTCTCTGGGTTCAAGCAGGGACTGAGCTTTGCATCTGGCCTCCCTGAAGAAGCCCTGGCCTGCTGTGAGCCTGTCTATGTGGTCCAAATGGCCCAAGCTGGCTCCACAGCAGCTTGTCCAGCATGGCCATGTCAAGAGGTCTTCTTGCACCAGAAGAGCTGGATTCTCTGTTTCCAAAGTGCTCCTTGCTGCAGTGCCTGGACCACACACCCTGGCACAGCACAGTGCTTTTGGGACAAAATGGTCTGAAAGCTCTCAGACTGATTTCTATTTTGCTCCACCTTCAAAACAAGGAGAAAAGAGGGAGAATTTCCAGTAAAATGAGAATTGAAAGTGTGCCCAAACCAGGCTTTTCCCCTATTCCTTCTTCTTCCAGCACCAATGCCATCTCCTCTCTCCTCTGATGGCTTCCTCCTATGGCCACTGTCTGCCAAGTAACAAGTGATAGACCTAGGGGAAATAGCTTCAAGTTGCACTAGGGGAGGTTCACATTAGATATAAGGAGGAATTTCTTCCCTAGGAGGTTTATCAGGCATTGGCCCAGGCTGCCCAGGGCAGTGGTGGAGTCACCATCCCTGGAAGTGTTCAAAACCCATGGAGATGTGGTGCTTGGGGACATGGTTTAGCGGTGAGCATGGGAGTGTCGGGTGGATGGTTGGACTTAATGATCTCAGAGGGCTTTTCCAAACACAATAATTCTATAGGGACCAAAGGACCTGGGTGCCAGTAACCTGTGTCCCTTTTCCTGGTGCTACCATCAGGTTGTGGTCCATCCAGAGCTGCTCTCTGCTCCTACCCACAGAGATGCCTGGAGAGCATCCCTTTGAGCAGGACACTAGTGGGGGCAAGGCTAGGAGGACCAGGGGCACTGCACACATGCATGAGTGGCCAGGGAGGGCCAGAAGCAGGACCCAGGTGTGTGCAGAGCCTGTGCCATGCCCGGGGAGGGGACTCAGGGGGACCCTGGGAGCAGACATGACCTACTTTCTGTCGGAGGAGAGCTGTGCTGCGCTGGTCCCAGTGTAAAACCTTAATAGAGGCAAGCGTCAATTATTGATGTCCAGGCCATGGTAATGCCTCTGCTAAAGGCTTTTCTGGGGAAAAAAAAATAAATGGAGAGCTCCTCTATAATTTAAAACCTTGCACATGCCATCAGCAGGCTCTGGCTGCTCGCTGGGGCTTCCGCTCAGGTGAGCAGAGCTGCGAGGGGAGAACGGACCCTGCTGGAGCTGGGATACAGGAAGGAGGTGGGATGAGGGCAGGGGGTGGGAGGTGAGCAGAAAGTGGGATGCAAGCCAGAGATGGGATGTGGGTAGGATGTGGGTAGGTGTGGGAAAGAGCAGGGATGCAAGCAAGAGGTGGGATTCAGGCAGGAGGTGGAATCCAGGCAGAAACTGGGATGTGGGCAGAAGGTGGAATTCAGGCAGGAACCAGGATGCAGGAGCTGGGATACAGACAGGACCTAGGATGCAGGCAGGAGCTGGGATGTGGGCAGGAACCGGGATGCAGGCAAAAGCTGGGATGCAAGTGGGAGGTGGGGATGTGGGCAGGATCTGGGATGCAAGCAGGAGGTGGGATGTGGGTAGGAACTGGGATGCAAGTAAGAGCTGGGATGCAGGCAGGAGCCAGCTTTGCCTGGACCGTGGGCAGGGGCATCCCATGGGGAAGGGGCTGGCAGCACTGCTCTGGCTTGGGCAGCCCACAGCGAGTCACTTCCTGGAGCAGGGGAGCTGAGCCGAGCCTGTTCCCAGGCCCAGTAGCCAGCAATGCTATTTTTAGACCTGCTTTTTGCTTTTCCTTATTTTTTTTTCCCCCTCCTCCTTGCCTTTGCTCAGCCCTGCCCTCAGAGCCCTGGAGAGTGAGGAAAAGACTGATCCCTAGGCTGGGAAGCTACATGGGAGGGCTTTAGGAGTACCTCATGGCAGGGACTGACTGAGCTGAGCCCCTTTGGCACAGTGAGGAGATTTCCCCACCACCACCCCAGGCCCCCCTGCTGGGATTTAAGCAAGCTGCCTGCAGTGATCCCCCTGTAAGATCCAGCCCTAGCAGCACTCCAGGCCACACACCACCCTCCCCTGGGCTGCAGCTCCCACAGCTGGTTTTGGAGGTATAGATAAGGCCACAAAAGGTGTGGGCAGTCCTGGCCAGGACACCCTGCTGCATAGGAGGAGAAGGAGGAGGATGAGGGCAGGCCCAGGGCAACACTGCAGAAGATGTTTGCCTTCTATGGAGATCTCTCCTCACTGCACCACTGGCAGGGAGAAACAGTGCTGGCACGGAGGAGAGGCCCTCAAGCTGCTGCAGGAACTGGGAGCAGAGAACAAAAACAGCCAGAAAAAGCTCCTGCTTGCTCTCTTGGAGGGCTCGAGAAGAGCTCAGCATCACCATATGCCTGTAGAGGCAAGGACTTGCCCTTCTCCTAGGAGGAGGAGGAGAAGATGCCCAAGGCCCAGTGGTTGTCCTCAAGCAGCTTCCACCCACAGAGGTGACTGGGGAGTAGGGCAGGCAGAAGAAGGGCTGGGGACAACCCCAACCTTGAAGCACCCCAAGCCCCAGAAGAAAACACAGCAGACCAGAGAAAAAGAGTCACAGCAGCCTCCAAGTATATTTTTTTCTCTTTTTTTTTTGGTTGCATTTCATATATTATCCAGTTTCACATTCTCATAGGATCAGCAATTCTAGAGCAACTTATTCTCAAACTCTTTTAGTACAAGCAAGACAGCCATGGTCGAATAATACTGAAAGCACTTCAATACCAAGCAAGAAGATGCTAAAACAAAAATTGCACAATTTTCTTGTTTACTATTGCCTGACTGAATCATCCTGACAGAAGACAACCCTTCTCCTTCAAGCTTTGAACTAAACATTAACTTATCTTACAGGATTACAGTTTCTCTTTAATAATAATAATAATAATTAATAATTAATTGCACACAAATACACCAGAAATTTTTTATGATGCATAAATATTTCCTTATTACACATGGTACAAAAATACTCGTACTTTTTTTTGTTGTTGTTGTTGGGTATTCCCCTAAGGATGGCTGAGTATTTGGCAGGACTGGATGCTCTCCAATCAGAAGGATGTGTGGAAAACAAAAAAAAACACCACCAAAAAGGATTAGATTTTACAGCTGTTCTATATATAGGAGTCTGAAGAAGAAAACAAAAACTAATATAATAACCCTGACTTGAAAAAGCAGAGAAGGATGGAGGAGAACAGAAAGCCAGTGCATTGTACTTGGGGGGGGAGGGGGTGTGTGGAAATCAACAAAACCTGAAAAGAACAAGAAGGAAAAGAAACATTTTTCAAATTTTTCTGGTCGTCCTGGGAAGGGGAGGGCAGAGGTGGAAGAAGGGGTGAGACAAGGACAGTTAGTATATCTCACAGCCAAGTCTTCACCGAAGCAAGATGAAAACCTCGATGGATCAATCCGTTGGGCCGAGCCCTGTTGCTAACGGTTACACAAACGCTAGAACAAACAAACTTAACACTCACACAGACACAAGTTAAGTGTTTTAATTCATGCCAGAAAACATGCAAAACTCATTGCCTTTCGTTTCCTTCAGCCGAGCCGCCGGGGCAGGGCGAGCCCGGGGAAGCCCAGGACGGAGCCCTCCCACCCCCCAGCTGGGTTTCAGCACAGCCGGATGGTGAAGCTCAGCCAGGGAGGAGATCCTGGGGACTGAGGGAGGGATGTTTGGGTGGGTGGAGGGATGGATGGATGAAGGGATGGAGGCAGCGCGGCAGGGGCCGCAGCGGCTTCACAGTCCGGGGAGGGGGATGCTGGCAGCCCCCGGGGCAGAGCACAGGGGTCTGGCGCCTTGTCCGCTGGCCGCAAAGCAAAGCGAGAGGAGTCTGAGCGATCGTCCCTGGCACAGCCCTCCACGGAGAGGCAGGGAGGTGGAACACAGGCCGAGGAGAGACGCTGTGGGAGAGGAGCGGTGGTGAGCGGGGCTGGGCTGCCTGGATCCGCTCCCCGAGGGCTATGCGCAGCCTTTTCCCCGCCCCCGGGGCTCGATGGAGCTCCTGCTCCCACTGGAGGGGACTTGGCCCCCGTCGCCCATCAACCTAACCCAAGCTCATCCTCGGGTGGATGTCGGAGGGGCTGAGGCCAAGCTCCCATCCCTCCTCCCCACAACAGCTCAAGAAGTCCAAGGACAAAGGAGATAAGGACTGGGCCCCCAAAAGGAGTTAATTACTTACTAACGAACTAACAAAACTGACGAGATTTCCATCCTTGCTGGGTAGCTTCGGAGGGAGGATACCAGCGCATCTGGAAAAGAAAGTCAAGCCAGAGGTCTGTGATCCAGGGTTATCTCAACCAGAGCCCAAACCTTCAGCTCCTTCAGGCCATGTACAAGGTCCACTGAATAAAAGAAGTCTCCAGCATGAGAGAAGAGGCTCCGAGGCGAGCCCCAAACACTCCTCGAGTAGCATATCAACCTGAGGCTGCATCATGCTGACACTACCCAGAGTGCCAGCCCCACACTGGTGGCCCATGCAGGGACAGGCTTAGGCTCATCAAGCACTGAGACCCAGCCAGGTACTCCTTTAAGGAGCATGGTAAGGTCCTACATGTCTAAGAAAGCAAGCTACTCCCCCATCGTAGTGCTTACCTCAACATCTCAGGTACTTTCTGGCTATTGGTACACCCAGAAGAAAGCCCCAAAGTTGACACCTGTGCCTGGCCCCAGCTCACTACAATACACTGAACACCACTGTTAGCTAGGAAAGCTCCTCACCCCCATGCTATCTATGAAGTTTACTACTGGAGAAGAGTGCACAAGGAGGGGCTGTTCCCCCCCCACAACCTCCCCAGCACACTCTCACTCCCCCCCAGCCCAAGTTTACATCTTTCACTCAACTCAGGCAGGGCAGAGGAGGCTCGCTTTGGGCACACAGCATCCCAAAGTGGTGGCTGCTCTGCCTTCAGTCAGCAGAAGGAGGCTTCTCAAGACCACACACTTAAACCAGACAACCACTGTATGACACACATGGGCTAAGAACTGCCTCATTCAGCACAGGAGAGATTCATCAAGTTTTCTAAGGCACAACAGCCATCAGAAGAGGCTCCAGGCAGACCACATAATGGGAAGAACCTGGTAGAGCTGCAAACCAGAAAGACTTGGAGGCTTCCCTGGTAGGTCACTGCTGCCACATCTACTGCTCAAATCTGCTCCTTGCCAAGGCAGGGACTACTGGATGGAAACCCAATGAGCAGACATGGGAACAGTAACCAAACAGACACTTTCCAGCCTGTTATTAGATGCAGCAAGTTGGTAATGTCCAGTAGAATAGCATCAGACATCCAGATGCTCTCGTTTGGTCTGCAAGGCAGGTACATCAGGTTGGGCTGAGTTAGCAGCTTCATGCCTGAGAGAGCAGGAGACAAGTCTGTGCCACTTGACTGAGCACAGATCCAGCAGCAGGAGCAATAGTGAAGCTCAGTCCTGCTGCTGTTTGCAAAGGAAGCTGAAATCCAGCAGCCATCCCCACTCTCCTCCCTCCCTAGCTGGAGGGAGGGGTGCACAGCCTCTATATGGACAGGCATCAAGAGCAGCAGGTACCTTCAGGACTCTAGGTACCAGACCATCCTGGCAAGGTTGACCTCTCAGCTGGACAAGTCTGAACAAAATTACTAGCCAGAAGAGGAGATGTAGACCTGTGTCCTCAAACCTGCTGGCATGAGACCTCCAGAAGCTGTGCACAGGTCTTCAGAAGAGACAGAGCTGAAGACCAGGACATCCAGAGACTCAGTGACAGCCCTTGGATTACTCTCCAAGATAGGGACATCAGTGGGCCCCTTCAAAACCTTCCTGCCTTTACCCCTGTAAGAAGCAGAAGCCTGACACTTGATGGAGGTGCAAAGCCAGAGGCTTTGCATTCACTCCTCCATGCAGGAACACAGAGCAAGCTGCCAAGACCTTGACACTGCAGCCTCCTTACAGCAGCTAAAAGGGACAAGAAGCACACACCTCACAGCAAGCACAGCTGCCTGCTGTCCTCCCTGCCAAGTCCTCCCTCCCCCAGGACAAGGGCTGTAACTGAACAGCCCCAAGCTAAGGGACCTCAAGTTCCTTTTTTTTCCTCCTGTCATGGTTCCTGTAGGGAGGACCCCTGCAAGTCTGCAGAGGCTCTGTCCTAGCAGAACCTTCTCATCAGGTTAGATCTGGTGGATCCCAAGCTCCTGTTCAGGCACCAGCACCACACTTGAGGTAGCTGTCTGTAGCCAGGCACCCTGAGCTGGTTGTACTCCTTGACCAGACACCTTATGAGGCCAGCAGGTGCCACCAAGTCAGCTCCTAGGTGGGGTTATAGCTTGCTCCATGACACAGCAGCCATGTACATCCCAGTCAGTCCAGTTTAGGGTATAGAGAATCAAGAACATGGACACTACCAAAGCTTTCCTCTCAGTGAGGGGTCACATCTAGTGCCATGACCAAAGTGCTGTCTTGGTGCCATGCACACCATGTCTTCACTTCTCCCTTAGTCTGCAATAGGGACCCAGCTCAGCTGCACCCTTACTTCCTAGCCTGGGGCCACCATGCTGCTCTGGTGCATGGTTACCTCCTTGCCTTGACATAGGCCAGGAAAGCTCCAAGCCCACAGCAGCATCACTGACACTTCATGGGGCCACCACAACAACTGCCAGCACGAGGATGGGGGTTACTTGCTCCCACGCTAATGGGGAGGTGCTTGCTCAGCAAAGCCACAGCTCACCAGCAGCCAAGCAGTCCTCCTCCCTGGACAGTACCTCCCACTCCAGCACCCCTCCCCTCAACAGCTGGAAATAGTTTCCTCCTGCCCAGCAGCAACAGGAAACTCCCCCTGCGTTTACAAGGCTTCTAGCGCTTAACCCCAGGAGCTGCCTCCATCCCATGCCAGCCTTGGCACAAGCAGCAGCTTCATGCATGCAAGGCAGCCATTCCCCTACCCTGCACCCCAAGCCTTGGTGGCTCTTCATCCACTCCTCCAGGGGCTCTGAGCCAGGTTCTGCCGCATGTGCACCCCCCAAACCTGCTCAGAGCTTCCAGCACCTCCAGTTTCAACAGAAGTCCTGGTTTTCTTCTAAAACACACTGTTCGTAGCTCAGGCACTACTGAACTCCCACCTCTGCTGGATCACCTCTCTCTGCCTTCCTCCTGTAGGTCTCCACTGCTTCTGTTCACAAACCCAACCAGCCTGACTGGCACTGGCCCCACCCGGACAGCAGCAGAGCCCTGCAGTCAGGAGGGGCTCAGCCTGGAGGCTGGCAGCAGCTTGTGCAGATGCAATGGTCCTGGGCACAAGCCAAAGCTCTGACATGCTGGCAGGGTGAGGGAATGACCTGCCAGGTCTTCCAGCCCACAGAAGGATGAAAAGCCTGATGGGATGAGGCAGGAACACCCCCCTCACTAGGAGGGATGCTTCTGAAACCAGCAGAAAGCACTGGAAGAACCAGATTGGAGGCAGCAGCTAGCCAAGAGGACATGTTCTTCAGGACAGCAGCACCTGCCAAGGCATTTTTCTCTTCAAACCCCTTCAAGTCTCAGGCACCTTGCTTCTGCCAGGGAGAAGAGGCTCTGCAAACACGGGGGGAGGGCTCCCAGAGCCATCTGGAAGAGGAGACCAGCACCACAAGAGACTGTGGAGGGCTGTCCCAAGAGGTCTGCAACTCGGCAGGACAAGCCAGAGCACTTCCTCTGGGGGGGAGGGGGAAACTTCTGAGGGCTTTCAGAAGATCTGTTCTCTCTCAAAATACTATGTCTGTCAAGGAGGGAGCTGAGAAAGTGAATGGAGACATCCAGAACTGGGTGAGGAAAGCAGAGCCAGGGAGGCTTTTACTGGAAGAGGTGCAGATGTTTCTGGAGCTGCATTAGCTCACAGTTGGAAAGGAGTCTGGCCACACTACCACAAGCATCTCCTGCTGGCCTGCCCAGAGGGATGAGACAAACACTGCCAGCCGACTGCAGCCAGCCTTGTCCTGCCATGTTCAACATCTGTCCCAGAAAGCAGCTGCAGGAGAGAAACCTGTGCCTCTGCTTGCTACCTTCCCAAGGGCAGAGGTTAGGCACCCAGAGGTGAAGAGCTTCTGCCTTGCTGCAGCAGAAGCCAAACAGTACCTAAAAATCAGGAAGATATGACAGATGTGGCAGATGAACAACCCATCAGTGCTTCACTCTGCTTGTCAAGTCCTCCATTCTCTCTCTCACCTACCCTCAGAATCTAAGTTTCCTCTCTTGCCCAGTGTCCTTCTGGAGAGTCATCCCTTCAGCAGGAAAGAAGAGGGAGGAAGGGAGAGCCAAATCCACAGCTTCATCCTCAAGCCACCTTGAGCTTGGATGACCTGCCTCTCCTCAGTTACTTCTAGGTCTGCTTGTCTTTGCTCTGCAGACAGCCTCAGCATCTCATGGAGCTCAGAGCTATCCCAAACTGGACCCAGCCAGGTACCAGAAAGGTTTCTTGTGCAGGCAGGGACAAAGCACTCCACGTTCTGCCCCATGTGCACACCCAAAGCCTGGCCAGAGCCTCCTGCCTCTATGCTCCTGGGAGGACCCCAAGCAGCACGTCCAAGAGCTATGTCTAGTTACCACCTGCTGACAGGTAGGGTGGCATGTTCAGTTGCACTACTGAGACAGCCTCATCCTGGCAAGCCATGAGCTTGAGAGTCACCACTTCCCCCAGGCTGCAGGTCACCAGGTGCAAGCCTTGCGGAAGAGTGGTGGCCAGCAAGAGCTGCTCTGCTCCAGCTGGAAACAGCTGATGGAAACACAACCCAGGGCAGGCAAGGACAGCCTACAAAATGTGCACCTACAAGGCACCAACATCATCCATCCGTGCTGTCTGGATGCACACGCTGCCAGCCTCAGCAGCAGGCACTTCACCTAAGCCATCTGCTGCTTCCCAGGTCCTTCAGGAGGCTAAGGTTGAGGAGAAGAGCAGCCAAATGCTTGAGTGCTGTGTAAGACCCAAGCAGCTCAGCCCACCACCAAGCAAGCCTTGCTGCAGTTGAATCAAGCACACACACCTCCCCAGGCACTACGGGGAGAGAGGGAGGGAGGGAGGGCTGGAGGATCAGCACAACATCTCACACCACGTGGAAGAGCCTGCAGAAGACAGGCACTGCTCCATCCTGTTGCTCAGGAGGAGTGTTTTAACAGGCATCTGTCCAGTGCCTTCAGGCAGCTCACGCTGCAGCTCCTGGAGCCATGCCCATCTCGCTGACCACAGCAAACAAGCTGTTCTCCTTTGCCCAGAGTGGGAGCCAGTTTTGTGCTGCTTTGGGTTGAGCTAGACAGGGAGAGCCAGTGCTGGCCACAGGTCAGGTCACTTCTGCTGGCATCTCTGTCCAGTTCACTCTTCAGGTGTGATGTAGGAAGAATTGGCTGTGCAGCAGGTACCTGGAAGAGCCAAGAGCATCTCCTGCCTGCATTTCCCTGGCTAGGTGGAGAGCTTGCTCAGGGCTGCCTTGGCCAGTTATGTCACTGAAATTTAGGAAGACACCATAACCATGAAAGTCTTGATGAGTGCTTCACACCTCTGCCCAGAAAACAAAACAATCCTGGGAAGTCCTACATGACAGCTCCAAACAGGCAACAAGTTACTAGGCACAGCAAATCCATGGCTGTCTCCAGCCTCCCATCACAAGGAGGGACTATCAGAGCTTAGCTGCCACAACCTGAAGTTCAGGAGACGTTGCAGATGGAACCATGAAATGAATTCAGAGGTGCACAAAGGCAGAATTCCCATTTCCCAGCAGATCCACCATTTCTTGATGCTCCAGGCCCTGCCAGGCTGGTGGCATCCAGGTGGTCACAAGCCCAAACAGCAGCATCTCAAAAGAAGGCAGTAGCTGAGGAGGAACACAGCACCTGAGCCCACCCCAGCAGATATTCCCCATGCTCCCAGTTCTCTAGGGCCAGGACTAGATCACAGCCACTGGCATCTGCCTCATGCCCATCCACTGCTCAGGAGATCCAGCTTTCTCTGACCCAGCCCAGCCAGCAAATGAGAAGCGTTTTATTCAGCACTGACCTCTCCTTCCATCAACAAGCTCTGCCTCAACTCAGTGCTGGGAAGCCTCAGGGATCTGCTGGGCTCTTGCACCACTACACAGCTATGCTCCATCCACCCCACACTCACTTGTGTAGGTCCCAGCTTCAGAGGCCCACCTCCACCATCTCCTTGAAGCCTCCAGACAAGGCTGCTGCCAGCAGCAATCTGGATTCTTCGAGGGCACCTCAAGGAGCCTACCCCCAAAAGGATTGGCACCTGTGAGCTTTCAGCTCTTGACCTGCTCCCTGCCTTGGGAGCACCTACCACAAATAGCCTCCTGGGCTCTGAGGAGCCAACACTTCAAGCCTAGTTTCCTACCTGCACCATGGTGGTGACCACGACCAGCATCACCCATGTTCTCATGAAGCAATCCTGCACCCAGCCCCTGCTTCCCTAGACAAGTCCTGCCCATACCAGAGTCCAGGGAAGCGTCTCTTCTTGCAGAAGAGCTCCAGGAGCACTAGTAGCCCCTGGTGTCTCCTAGAGCCCACTCAGAGCCTGGTTCAGAGGCACTCCAAGACAAGTGGTTTCACAAGAGAGACAATGCAGCCCAACTCCATCACACAGGCAATAGATGGAACTGTTCACCAGCTCTGAGCAGAACAAGAGAAGCTGTATCATTCTATCTACACTTGCATCAGGCTCTCCCCATGGTACCAGGAGTCCACTCTGCACATCTTTGCACTTCACAGTCTTCCGAGGGCAAAGACAGACCTGGGCCCCCTCATCTTTGATGACTTTTCCCCAACATCACTACCACACAGGGCATGGAGGGAGGGAAAGTCTCCTCAGAACCGCTGCCAATGAGAATGCCTTCAGCTGAAGCTGACAACAGCAACCATCCTTCCCCTGCCAACCATCCCCGGGCCAAGCCATCTTCTCTCTTCCCAAAACTCCCAGCTTCCTACTCCACTCCCATCTCTCCCAGGCTGCCGCTTTCCTTTCACCTGAGCTCCCAAACCCCACATCCTGCCTGTGATTTCAGCTTGCAAGAGAGAAGCCAAGCTCCAGGTAGGAACTTGCTCCATTTCCATGGAACTGAAGAGGAAAGAGGTGAGATTAGACCCAGGATTGAGGGCAGGGTCTGTCCCGCTATGCGATTCTGGAACAAAGTGACCGGCAAGTGCTGTTTGTCTAACGTGCCCACTAGAATTTAGTCGTGTGCTATCACTATCAAGTCACTCACCTCCCCCACCGTGTGCCAGGAGTGAGGTCAAGGTGTATTTCTGGTTGCCCTCCTCAAAGGGTTGTGGTTGGGGAGGAACCAGTTTTTTTTCACGCCAAGTGGCAGGGTCTTGCCTCTGCCCTGGCTCAAGCGGGCTGCTCCCCTGCCACTGGCGGGACCTGGCTGAGCCTGGCTCAGCTGGGAGGAGTTGATGTAAGATGGTGCCATGCTGTGTGCGCCATGTCATGTGCTGCCAAGTTGGAGATGTGGGTTAGAAAGAAGGCCTGGTATCTCATTCCCCAGGCTCTCGTGGGTGGGTAGCGTGAGGCCCATGCACTGGGTTGCCAAGGAGATACGGGCTACAGAGATGGGCAGAAGCTTGCAAATCCCATGGTGCACCTTGGAGGAGAGATGGTTACCTTACCAGTCTTTCCAGACGTGGCTGCCATCATGCTTAACACTTCTAGGAATGGAGCTGTAGTACAGCCACTCCACTAGCTGCAATAAGGCATCACTAGGGTGTCCCATCTCCGGGGACAGCTCTGAGCTTCAGGGCTAGCCTGCGCTGGCATCATGGCTGGAGTTCACTAGGGACATCAAAGGAGGGATTTGAGAGAGGGTGGGAGGGAAGGCAGAGGGGACAATCTTAAAGTCAGCGGAGTCCCCACAGGTAGAGGCTCTTAGCAGTGCAGGGGCAGGCCAGAGTCACACCTACAGCAGCCTGGTGCCTGCCAGGAACATCCCCACGGCTCGGCAGTGCCAGGAGCAGCAGCCATCAGCCTCATCTGCGAGCAGCTTACCAACAGCTCCCAGTGCATGAGCTGAGGCCAGGTCAGCCTCGTGTCACCCCCTGCCAGCCCTCTGGGCAGCTCTTCAGGAGGTTGCACAGGTGCAGAGGGCAGCCACCTCCTCTCCTGCTCACTACTGGACTTGGACATGGAGCTGCGAGAGGACAAGGGCTTCAGGTTTTAATCTTCTGTGACACGCTCTCAGCCTGGCTATAGCATCCAGCTTCATGCCTGCTTCAGGACTGACTGCTATGGAGGTGCTACAGCTCTGGCCATCTCATGAATGTCTTCTAGCCAACACTAGTCTCAGAAGGAAGAACTGCGGCCATCCTGGAGAGCAATCCATGTGCCCACCACCCCACCAGCAAGGTGAACCAACCCCTACCAGCAAGAGCAGAGGTCTCAGCACACCAGGACTAAGGTTACAGCTTTTAGCCCAGTTTGTGAGCAAAAGTCAACCCACTGACTCACTCCACCCTGCAAGGGAGAAGGCTCCAGCCTAGAGAGTTAGCAGCTCAGACCTGCCAGCCTGAGTAATGTTTAACCCCATAAAACTTTATTGGTAACATATACTGCACCAGAACATCTCCCTGAGAGGTCACCGCCAGCTCAAGCACAACACAGCAAGGAGCAGCTCTAACTGTTTGGCCAGCACAGCTGCTCTTCAGAAGAGAGCTGAGTCTGGCTGTGGCCATGGGTCTGGAGAGCCTATCCTGGCTCCCTAAGGATGAAGGGCATGTCACCACTTACAGTCCTCCTTGAGCAGGGAGTCCTACCTACACAAGGAGCTCCCTGGAGCCCCAGGGTCATTCTTCAGGCCAAAAGATCTCTTTGAATGTTTGTAGCTTGCTGGCTGGAGGGCAGGAACTAAGACCCCAGGAGGAAAACATCTAGCTGAAGGTCTCCTTGATACCCTCTCCACTTTAGGAGAGGAGAGTTTTTCTGCCCCACTTATGCACCACAAAAGTTTTGGTGCCTAAGCCTTACACTCAGGGTCCCCACACTGTCATTGATGATCATCCTTGAAGGAACTGCGGCAGAGGTTTCTCCTCCCTTAACCACCTCAGCCAGGCCAGAGGGTTGTTTTTTTTCCCTGGTCCTCCCTGACAGGAGTGATTCAACCAGCAACAGTCCTTGGCTCCACCACACTACACACAAGGGGCAGGGAAAGGAAGACATCTGCTCTCCTGGGCTACCCAGGGGCAGAGAACACTCCTGTAGCCGTGGCCACCATCAATAACTTTTGGAAAACACTAGCAAACACAACCCTCCCAGTGAAGGACCGACCTGGCTCTGGAGGCCCTTGGAAGAACAAGCCAGTGTCCTGTCCTGGGCCCCACATACTTATTGCCTACCCCCCAGGAGCTTCAGCCCAACATGAGCTCACCCGGACAAAGGCAAAAGCAGCAGAGGTCTGCAGGCATGTGGGGGGCACAGAGCCATGAGCTTCATCTCCTCCACTGCCTCCATACTGCTTTTGGGCAACAAGCTTGGGTTGAAGCTGGGCAGTTACTGTCAAGGTGCTTGCAGGAAGCAAGAGGATACCAAAGGACCAACCAAGCTGACCAGAAACCAAGTGGGCAAGGTGAGGGGATACAGATCTTCTCCATTTAAGCAGGAGAGAGTGGAGCTGAACATCCTGCTTGGCACTGCAGAGAGCAGAGGTTAAGCCCCAATGCTCTGAGGTCTAAGCCCAGAGTCCCACTGCCCCAGTCTCCCCATGGCACTACTGCAGGAGCAGAGACTGAGGTAGACAGAGCGTAACTGGCTGGTAACACCAAGCAGGGCAAGGACAGGGGCTCCAAGTTCTCCTGTACATGTGCTCCAAACCAAGCACCTTAACCTGGAATTAGGACACTACTACTCTGGTTTGGCTTCCCTTTGCATTTCTGTGGGTTCAGGGACTTGGTGCTCAAGCAGGGGTGTTGGTCTCAGTACATTAAAGCATTCCAATTTCAGACCAGTTGTCATGAAGCATACCCTGGGATACCAGGCAGCTGATTGCACCACCACCATCATTTCCAGAGGCTCATATACAGACTGACCCTCTCTGGCCTGCATCCAGGGTAGCTAACACCACTGTCCCATCAGAACTTCTTGCTGTGGCAAGGCTCTGATCACTCATCTCCTGCAAGACATCCTCCTCCAGCTTCAAAAGTATTTGAGTCACTTGGCCCAAGAAAGTCTCAGCTGAGCCCCTCAGCTTCAGCACCAAGCTGTGCCTGTTGCCTTCACTGCGAGCTCAAGGAGGACATTTTGTAGCTATTTTCCTTGCTGGCATGTACTCCTTCCTCCCAGCAGCCCCACAACGGGGGTTTTAGCCACAGGGACCAGCAAAGCCAGCCAGAAACTGAGCCAGCTCTGACTTTCTTCCACCTGCCTGCATCTCTCAGAGAAGCAGGGTCAGAACTCATCACCCCGCTCTGCCCACTCTCAGCCACATAGAGCTCTCCCCTGCGGTTTGCTCAGGGCTGGTGGCCCTCCATGAACTTCAGCCTGGAGGAGGCTTTACCCAGGAGCCAAGGTGCAGAGGCCAGGGTCAAATCAGCCAAGCAGAGACCCATGGGAGCAAACACCAGGGCAAGGGAGAGAGGAGAGCCCAGTTCCTGGCACAGGACGTGGGGAGCAACTCACCTGAGCGTGAAGAGCAGCAGCCGCAGCAGCAGCCGCCGGGTATGTGAAGGCGGCATGGGGGATGGCAGGGGTTAGCTCTGTGGTGTACAGTGGATAAGGAGCCCACGCTTCTGGGGACGCTGGAATCAGAGCTGCTCCAGTCAGGTCATCTAGACAGCAGGAGACAAGGAGACAGCATCTCAGTAGCTGGCCCCAGCTGCCTGCTTCAGGGGCAGGCTCTGGATTTCCAACCCCAAACTGCATGGCTGTGTAGCATCTCTGTGCCCAGATGCTCCTCTGGCCTCCCAGCCCTGCCAAGAGAGGTCAGGAACATGCTGCACTACCTCTCAGCACCCCACACATGCTTTGGGCAGGCTGGCTCAGACACAGAGAGCACAGGGCAGGATGGCAGGACAGAAGACAGGGCTCTCAGCACCACCCTGCAGTCTGCCCAACAAACCTCAGCAGGGCTAGAATGAGGGTGCATGGTTTCCTGCTTCACACCTAGGGCATCTCACAGGTGGGAACAGCCATGACCTCAAAGTCTCTCTCTGAGCATACTCACAGAGGGGACCAGCCATGACCTCAAAGTCTCTGAGCATACTCACAGGGGTCCCGTGCAATGAAGTGTGCGCCCAAGGCAGGGTGGATGTTGGTGGGGTTTGGAGTGGCCATCAGCTTGCTCTTGGCCATCTTTGTGTTGGCTTTAGCAAACTCTAGCCGCAGGGTCTGGGGGTTCTCTGGGTCAAAGCGGATGCCCTGCCACAGAAGCAAGCACAGGAGTCTCTCAGAGGTTTTGGTCAAAGCACAGGCTTTGCCTATTTGTGGAACCAAAGCCATCACCCTGCAGTCACATGCCCAGATTTTTGTCACCTCACTGGCATACTCGAGCTCCCATATGCTTGTATTTCTATGTTCAGCTAGTCTAGGACCACAGCTTCCAACCTGAGGGACACTGTTTTGCTCATTATGTGCAGCTCACCAGAACCACAGCAGCATGTCTTGCTGCCTAGATCCCACTAACTTCTGCAGGCCCACACGGGATGGAGATTATTTTGGGTGTACCCACCACATCGCCCATCCTCAAGTCTTCTTCTTGAGCTGCAGCAGCTTGGAAATGCTGTGGATGGGCTGAAGAGCCTGCACCAGACTGCCCTGGCCCTGCCATGGAAACAGCAGCGTGGGAAGACCAGATTCCTTCCTTGCTAAAGGAAGTATTTTCTGGTTGCAGGGGTCCTAGCAGACCAGCGTCTGGGATGAGGACCTGCTCTGCTGAACTGCCACATGCTTTTCATCAGGGCATTTGGTAAGTGAGGCTTTAACAAAGCCACCAGCTCCAGGCAAGTCTTGCAGCCACATGACAGACCAGCTTTGCAGTGAGCCTGCTTCACTACCCATGTACCCTGGGTGAGCTCAACGTAGAGCCTCAAAAGCTGATGCTAAACACAAGTTGAGCTCCACACACCTCATTAAAGCATTGGGGGGTGTCAGCTATACCTGAGAACCACCTATGCCCCCAACACCTCTCTTCTCATCTGTTTGCTAAGGGTTGGATCCCTAGAGAAGATCTGCTTGCTGTAGGTGTTCCAAGCCAAGCTCAAGTCAAGCCAGGAGGAGCCCCCACCCCAGTGCTCAGTGCAGACAGCAGGAGGAAGAGCTCATTGAAGGGGAGCACATCAACACACGTGGGTAATCCACTCTCATTTGAACAAGAAGAGTCTCTCAGTCCACAGCTCTTCCCCACACAGCAGGGAGCACTTCATGGATAAGCAGCAGGAGTCACAGCTTGGATCCTGCTATCAGAGCCCAACTGTTCAACAACAGTTCAACAGCAGAGTCTACCAGGCCCCAACCCTCCCTAGGGCACCCCAGCCCCTCAGGTACTCACATTCAAGGCATTCTTTGCTGCTTCAGCACCAGCTCGGCTGTCAAAGGTCACAAAACCAACTGGCTAGAAGAAATAATGCTGATGTCAGTTTGGAATCCTTTTCCAGCTCCTCTGACTACCCTGCCACCCCCTCTGCCCCAGACAGCTTAGAGCAAGCAGAAGATACCATCTAAAGCTGCAGATGGCCTTTGAGCAGAGCTTGAAGGGTCTTGGGTCATCAGCCCAAGATTGCTGCTCTGTCTTCTCCCACCACACCAAAATGCTTTGGCATTCCTACACACGCTGGAGCACTGCTCACCCTAGTAGCCCCCAGTAAGGGTACCTCTTGGCCACAAGTGGACCTACTGCCTTGATTAAGATGGGACTGAGGAAGGTTCTGGCAGCACAGGGCATGAGGCTGAAGCATCAGGTCTCACCCAGCCCATATGGCCCTGGGCAGCAATAAGATGTGGAGCCATTCAGGATATGCTGAGAGCTTGGGGGCCACCAGGGCAGTGGTGGTGAGCAGAACCCAGACAATGCTTTCCATTTCCCTTCCCCTTCTGGCATGTCTGTTTTTTCTAGATAAAGCCAAAAATACCCAAGCTGGAAGAAGGAGGTACCTGCTTCGAAGTTAGCTTGATCAGTGACCCTTCATAACCCTGCAGAAGGGAAGAAAGCAAGTCAGTGTCAGGGTCCTGAAGGAGCCAAGCTACAAGCGAGACATGACGTGACAGCTCCAGGGGTTCCTGCAGCACCAAACCCTCCATAAGGCAAGGTCTGCAGCAGGAGCAGGTACATTAACACTTCTCTCCCACCAAAATGGGGTTAGACTAAGGGCAGAGCAGGTATCTTAGCTAGACCATTCTGGAGGAAGTTCAACTTCCTTGCTCTGTCAAGCTACTGAGATGAGCAACCTGCCTGGCTAGTGCCTAGAAAGAGCAGGGCACCCTGTGCTAGAAGGCTGCAAACAAAGGAACTTTGCTTCCCCCAAGGACAGCCTGTGTGGTGATCTAGTGAAGGATGGACACTTAGGAGATCAGGACACATCCCCAAGGAAGGTGGGCAGCAGCACGGACGAAGCACCCTTCAATGACCTTGCAGGCAGCACGATTTCAACAGCACACTCCAGGGAAGGTTTCCCAGCTGAGCACAGGCTGGTTTCATGACAGCTTCCCCAAGATTCCAGAGAAGACCTACCTTCCCA
The DNA here is from genome assembly GCA_013399015.1 of Galbula dea. Taxonomy (NCBI): domain Eukaryota; kingdom Metazoa; phylum Chordata; class Aves; order Piciformes; family Galbulidae; genus Galbula; species Galbula dea. The sequence continues at coordinate 124,499 of VWZX01004906.1, read as the reverse complement.
CTTCACCCCTGCTTCCCCCTTGACAGAGATCTTTGCTGAAAGGTTGGCCACAAGACAGCATCTCTCCCACCAAAGACCAAACCTGAAGACCTTCTTACCTTGAATGGTCGGAAGAGTAGGTAGAGCTCTCTGGGCTTGATATCCACAGGAAGACCACTGACAAACAGTGTCCGTACCTAGGAAAGAGGTCAAGGAGGTCTACTGAGAGGAGATACTCACTGCCAATGCAGCAGTACAGAGAACACTTCAGGAGCTAGGTGCAACAAGAGCAGGACACCTTGCACCAAATGTGACCTTGCAGGCCAGGACCCTTTCACTAAGTTAGGAGAACATTGTCCAGGATAAAACACACCCAAGTACTTTCCTCCCTGACACCAAGGATTTAGATCTTTACCAAAATTCAGTCTCTAGCACAAGAGCCTGGATTGTTGAGGGCATGGGCACCAGCCCCACAGTCTGACTGGACCTTGAGGACTAAAACTTGAAAAGACTGCTAGAAGACCATACACTGCCCAAAGTACCAGTACAGAGTTAGACACATACCAAAGCTCCAGAAGAGACCAGTATAAGCCCCAGTTGTCTCCCTAGCTTTTTCTAGAGATCATACACTAGATGCCCCTTCCTTAGCCTACCTTGGCACTTTACTCTAAACCACCAAGGCAGCTCTCAACTTTGAACGACACCTCACTACCCTATTTGTGTCTTTTGCCTTCTGCAAAAGCCCCAGACGTCACTGGGAGGGTGATTTTTTGGGTCCCTCCTACCTGCTTCACCAACACACATCAAACTCTTCAGAAGCTGCTCCCCAAGCAGCTCTTGCAGCATTTGTTCTCTTGTGACCAGTCAAAAGCCAGCTCTGCTGCACCAAGTCCCTGTAGGCTACTGCTCTTTCCAAGCTGGAGAGGTCATGTACCAAGTCCAAAGGCACTCAGGATGTACAAGCAAGAAGACAGCACCAGAGGAGGACTTCAACAAGTAGACTGTTGAAAATTACAGTAGTTCATATGGATAGCCACAAGGAAGAAACAGTGTTGAAGGCTCATGGCCTGGGAGAACCCTGCTCAAGAGCCAGACCATCATGGCCTTCTCCCTGCACTGGAGGACATTGGCCTGCAGCTTGTTTCCATAGGAAGCAGCAGGAAGCTGCCAAGACTTCTTGTAAATCAGCACAGAGCTGGAAAGAGATGTTGTGCACAACAGAGGTCACCAAGACTAGTCATCACTAAGAAGGACCAGGAGACCACAAGCACAGCTCAGCCAACACTGACAGCTAGGAGAAGACTATGAGAAGGAGACGGTGGCTCTGTGCTCTTTTCTCATTGCCTGGGGATGCCATCCATCAAGGTGGCCCCAAACAAACCACAAGGTCATGGGACAGCTCAGAATGGCACCAAACACCAGGTGCTTTAGAGCTACAAAACACACAGCAGGGCAAGGAGCCCTAAGCCAGAGGCCATCTCCTGGCCAGCTTCCAGCCTGGAGTGACTCCATCACAGGCCAAAAGCACTCTGCCACCTCATTTTAGTTTTTGCTCAGCCATCTTCACTTCCCAAAAGCAAGTTGTAAAACCCTGTCAAGCTCCTTTTGCCACCAAAGTGAGAAGCTGGAGACAGTGACCAGCTGAAAACACAGGAGCATGCAGGGGAGCCTCTGTCTGCACCCTGTAACTCTGGGGTGAGCAGCCAGATTCACACTCTTCCATGCAGCTAAATCTGTCCTCCTTACAGGAGGAAAATACCTCCTTGAGCTCCTGTGTCCAAGACAGTCCTGCCACAGTAGAGATATCCTTCACAGCAACTTCCAGGGCAGCTTAAGCCCACCAGGATGGCAGTGATCATGAAAGTTTCAGGCTCCTCTGCTCTTCTTGCTCTCCATGCCTGCTGAGCTAAGGGCTGCCACCCCTCAGTGAACACCCCAACATGCTGCTGCCACCCCCCATTAGTGTGGGGAGCCTAGCAGACGTCAAGACTGATGCAGAAGGCAACCACTGTGCATCCTTCCCATCCTCTTCCCTGATCCCTCACTCTGGATGGCCCTACCACACACCTCACAGCTTTTGCTTTGCCCTGTCTAGAGAAGCAGGATGCTTATCTGGAACACTCCAGAAACATTTTCCACACCCAGGCACACTCCTACAGTCTCCTGGTCCAGCCCAGCCCCTCCAGAACCACCTCATGACCAGGCAGAGCAGGTAATGTCTCTGCCTCTGGGCTTTGCTGGATGCCTCAAAGGTTTTGGAGCTTGTGCTTCAGCATGAACTACATGGAGTGCCTGCAGTGCCTTCCCAGAGGACACACAGCCATCTCCTGCAGGGGAGGACTGTGCAGAGCATGGTGGCACACATGTGCCTCAGCCATGTGAAAGCACCATCATTCCCTTTTCAATATTTCAGGATCTGAGTGTGCTCAGCCCCCAGAATGGATGTTTCTTCCAAGCAGATAGAAATCTGCATCCGTGTTGGGTCTCTAAATGGTCCCATGATGTGTCTCTGGGTAAGTCCTTGCGACAGGCGTGACAGAATGGAAGATGCGTGGTTGCTCAGGGAAGGGGAAGGCAGTGCCCTTACAGCAGCCTCAACAGGGCAACACAGGTGCCTGGGAAAGCTCTTTGTCAGAGGGAACAACCTCCTAATGCCATCCCTGTAAGTTGTTGCCAAGGGTGGGAGCAAGAGACCTTCTCTCCCAGGCCAAAAGCTTCCCTGGGCCTCCAGGTCAAGTCTGTCACTGCACACGGCATCAGAAAGAAGAACTAAGCTAACTTACGGCACCCACCAAGGGCTGGCATCACAATGGCAATCCCAAATGCCACCAGCTAACATCTTCCAACAAGGCTTCCCCAAGAGTCTGAAGACAGACTAAGGAAGGTCCAAATTCAGAAGAGCTTGTTAGAAGCAATGAGACCAACTGGTTGGTGGTCTGAGATCTCTGTGGTTCAGCACATCCATAAGTGACCTAGAAAAGGGTAAGGGAAAAGCAAGATCAAGTTGCTCAGGGAAGGGAAGGTGAGGCTGGTGAGAGACCTGAGCAGTACATTTGCAGGATGGGGTAAGGTAAGCCAGAGGAAGATCACTTCTGAGATCAGGTGTAAGTGGGGGATCAGCAGCAATCAGAGAGCAAAGGAGATCTGTGTCACCTCACAGGAGAAAAGCAGGAGTCAACTTGCCAGTCTGAGCATCTTATGCTCTGTGGGCAGCCTTGGTCCAAACTCCTCCCCCTGCTCCCAAGAAGGGGAAACTGTAGGTGAGGGCAACAAGGTCTGGACAAGCAACTTCCACTGGATTAACCAAACTATGATTCTCTAGTCACCCCTTTGCAGCCCATGTCCTTCAGGTTTTGAGAGGCTATAAGTACCAGGCTTCAGCCCTTGCACTCAACATGTCAAGTCAGAGGAGGCTTCTGCCTAAATATATTTGCCCTGATTCATTCCCTGCCACCAAACACCAGAACCATATAGATATTCAGCCTCCCCACAGAGCAGCTGGAAAAGTCACAGAAGAAAAAAATACCCATCCAGAACTAGATGAGGAACTGCCTGAGCCAGCTGCACACTGAGCAGGAGCTTGGAGAAGATTTGGCAGAAGCAGATCTCCAGGAATAGCTTGATCTTCTGCTCACTCAGACTCTGTTACCAGCTACCTGAGATGAGATTCCAGGTGAGAACAAGCCCATCTCACCCATCATGACTGGTCCTAACTGGACACCCACATACACAGAGAAGCAGGGTAATAGGGCAGGGAGCAGCTCTCATCTAGAACAGCCCTGCAGGGTCATGCTGCTGGAGGCCCTGCAAGAAACAAAAAAAACACCAAAAAGCCTTCCCTTCCCCATCCCTGCCCCCTCTAGGGATGTCCCCAGTCCAAACACCCAGCAGAGATGGAGGAGAGCCATGGAAAACAGGATTTGTGCCAGGAGGGACAAGACCATCTAGGCCATCTCTTATGGAGGGAGGATCCCAGCATAGCTTCCCATGCAGAAGGAGAGAGACAAGGACAAACCCATGTGGTGCTCAAGTACCTGGTGGTTCTGAGGCAGCACTTGCACAGCTGAGCTCCCAGAAACCTAGTGCGAGCACAGCCACATACTTAGCACCAAGGCTTCCTAGAAGCCAAGCACCAACACCTACCACCTCCTACCACAGCTCCAGCACTGCCAGGAGGTCAGCATGGGTCCTACAACACCCACATCTGCTTTTAAATAAGAGCTCTTGAAATGGAGCTCTGAGCAGAGCCAGACACTGCCCTGCAGCCCGACAAGGGTCAAGTTATGTCAGAAATGTTAGATGCAAAGCCGCAAGTATCCACCTCCAGCAAGGCTGCTCTGGTAGGTCTCCAGCATTGGGTTGCTGTTAAGAGACTGCTCCAAATCGTCCCAGAAGCCAGTAAGGTTGACCCTCCCCTTCCACAAGGTCAGCCCTTCAGCTGCATTACCCACAGCCCTGCTTTTGCACAGCTGTGACCACTCCAGCCTCCCAAAACTGGCCAGTTCCTGTGGCCACACTCACAGCACCTGGAGCACACAAGCCTTTGCCACCTGTGGTTAGGAGACATTGGAGGACAGCTACAGCAGGAACATGCTCCAGTGGCACAGTGGGGATAATGCTCTAGATGTCCCCTCTCTCTGGAAGCCACCCCACATCTACAAGCCATATTTTTCCTGGAAACAAGCCATCTCCCACTTGTTCACACCAGCATGTCCACCAAGCCTTCTTCCTGTGCCACCAGTAGAAGGGAGCCCTGCACCAATCTCCTGAGGACATGGACAAGCTCTGCTGCAGCATCCCAAAGACAGTGCCCACTCCAGACAGCCACCCTGAGGTCCCAGCACCTCAGGCACATGGGTTACAGCTCTTCCCATGGAAGACCATCCCAGTGGGGTTGCCTTTCAGGCACCCAGGCCCATCAGTAGAGTCACAGAGCCCTGGCCATCAGCAGTGTACCTATGGCCACTTGACTCGAGGCTGCTGTACCACGATGAGGTTGGTGAGCAAAACAGGACTGTGGGGAGGGACACACTCAAGAGCTCAGATACGGAGCTTAAAAACAGTCCAGCAGCCTCATCTCCCTGCCCCATAGGAGATGTAGGGCTGCAGGGCTCCTGCTTCTGCACCAGGTGGACCCAGCCCTGAGCAGCTTTGCTCCGCAACACATCAATTCCCAGGAAGCACAAGGGAGGGGAAAACTGGGCAAGAGAGGTGGCTGGTCTGAGCTAGGAGGAAAGGAGGACAGCTTCAACATACCTCCTGAAGGCAAGGGGCCTGCTAACAGGCTCCTTCACCACTCTGAGCCTCAGTTTCCCCATCACCATCAGGGCTCAGCAGCAAAGAGACTGCAGGAGCTGCTGCAATTCCAGCACCGTCAAAGCTCCGAAGTCCTCAGGCAGGATAGCACTGAACCACAGGGCAGGACCTAACCAGGAAGCCCCAAGCAGCCACAGCCCAAGGGCATCCCCCATGACACTGGGAAGATGTTCACCCACCTCCAGAGAGAAAAGAGGGCCTTGAACCTCCCCCAGCACTTGAAGGGAGGAGGGCTTCAGGCATTTCCCTCTGAGATCAGCCTATCGCAGGAAAGGCACCCAAGGACCAGCATCCTGCTGGCCCGGAGGGAGGAGGCAGGCTAAGTACAAGGAAACCAAAGTGCGCAAGTATTTTGTCCCCCAGGCTAGAGGCGTTTCACATGTGACACTGCTGGGCCAGCCCCTCGGCATTGCTCTTCCCCAGTGTCAGGCAGAGGAATGTCACCAGGGCTCGGCCACCCCTGCGGTCATGGCAGGAAGGCGATCGAGCGAGGGGGAAGCAAAGAGAGGCACCAGCCCCTGCCCTGGGGAGCAGGAAGCACATGAGAGCTGATTAAGTCCAGGCACCATGGGGCAGCACCCAAGAATAGTTCATGGTCCCCGCAGAGGAAGTACTGCTGATGTGGCTCAGCCGTGGAGACCCTCCCCACTCCCTGCTATCGAGCCCCATCCCCCATGTCTCTGCAGGATCTCATGGAGAGAATTGTATACAGGGGGCAAGAGGGTGCTTGGGCCACAGCACAGGTTCACAGCTGTTGAAACATCTGGGGAGGCCAGCCCCACACCCCCAAGAGATTACTGTCCTAGTGGGGCAGTTCCCCAGCTCAGGGAGATGCTGTATGAGTATCTTCAGGATGCCACCACAGGCTTCCACCTTGCCAAGAGGTCTGCTAAGCTAGAGGAGACATGCACAAGTATCACAGCCAACATGCTGAAGGACACACACATCCATGATTGAACTACCCTGCCAACTGCTCTAAGCCCCTAGCTCCAGACCCAGCAGCACATCTGCCACCCTCCCATGTTCAAGGACCTAAAGATACCTTTTGCCATCAGCTGGAGCCATGGACCTTACCCATAGGGACAGCCCTCACACTAGGAAAACCTGCTGCAGAACTGCTGCTCCTGCCTGCATCCAGCGTTTGTTCTCCTAGCAGGAGACAGAGATGAGTTCCTGTCAGCCTCTGCCCAGAGCAAAAGACACTGGTCTAGATGGAGGATTTTCAAAAGGTCTGTTCTCACTTCTATAGTCATTAAGCAAGTACATCTGCCTCTGCTTTGCCCCACCACAAGGCAATCCCTCAGCACAGGAAAGCCAGGACACATCCAGAGAAGCAGATGACTCTCTCCTCAAATCAACCCAATTTGAGGCCGCACACTAGCAGCTGTGCCACAGCCCCATGGAGCATGCCTGGTATCTCCATAGCCCAACAGCAAGCAAGTCTTCCTCAAAACCCAAGTGATGGTGAGCTGAAAGCTTTCAGCAGCTCTCTGCTGTTAACAGTGGTTATTGGAATGTCACCCCAATCACAGGGAGGCCTCTGGGAACACCAGGATGATGACAAGCACCCACAGGACTAAGCCACCATTGCATCAGCCCAGCTCTTAGCAAGACAGGGCCACTATGCAGTAAGGACGTGCAACACTGCCCAAAAACGGACCAGAAACCCAACCCTAAGTAGCATCATGCCCTGATCTCCCTCCCCACAAGACCCCAGCCCATAGATTGCAGAGGACAAGGCAGAGGTAAGACCACCAGCCCTGGTGGAGAGCCTGGGGAGCAGGGCAGAGTGCATAGGAAGAATGGATGACACACAGGCTGAGCCTGAGAACCTGCTAGGAACAGGTCATGTCCCAGCCAGCTCCCCACTGGCATCCTGCTATGGGCAGGGAAACCTCATGAGGTGAAGTTCCCTTTCCCTTCTCCAGGATCTCGCAGAGAAGCTGAGTGCTCTCGTCAAGTCCGTAGCTTGCTCTGCACTTCAGGCCACTGCTGTAGGTGGCACAGGGGAGTCACACTATCAGACAGACTCTGTCCCCTGCCCTTGAAAGCAGATTAGGAGGAGGACACATCCCCAAGCCCTGACTCCACAGTAATAGAAGGACATACCACCACATCCTCTGTGGCACAGGAAGGAATACACCATCCCAAACTAGGAGGTGCAACATTTCCATAGCCTCTTCTGGTCTGTGCAACAGGGCTGGAGATCCTCCACAGGTGTCATTGGGTTTCCAGCAACCACAGCCTGCAGCCAGGTAAGTTTGGGCTCAGTGATCAAGGAGAACAACGTGCAAGGCCAGGCATGGCCCCATGCAACTGGCCTCTAGAGAAACCCAGCCCAGCAGCCACTGGGCTGGCTGGAGGCAGGATTTCTTATCTATGCTCTGCCATCCTGCCCTACCACAGGACAACTGACCAGTTGGGCTTCAGACTGTTCCCTCCCATAGGGCACACAGTAGAGGTCAACATCTTGTCCCTGTCCACTAAGTGCAGGAGATAATTAATTAGTTAACTAAGTAGATGGACATAGCAAGCCTCAGGATCATCCCTGCTCCCACCCCCAAGCAAGAGCGAGTGGGTAAGCCCTGGGGTCAGAGAAAGCCTCACCACCCCAGATACACCAAAAGAGCCCAGACCTTGTGTAAGCTTCTAGCTCCACACACTACAACAGCTGCATCATCCAAAGCATCACAACAACCCACACTGTTGGGGCTGAGCTGAGTAGGACAGCAGGCCCTGGGACAGGCAGCCTCTCAACCACACCATGACCCCACGCTGCAGCACTCAGTGTCCTTACAAAGCCTGCAGCATCTACCTCTGCCATGCAAAGGGCAGGGTCACCTGGCACATATCTCCTCGTGGTGCTGGCACCACTGTCCTGGACCACCAAGGTCCCTCCTCCTCAGACACACTGGGCTGCCTTGGGATCATGGCTAGGCTGATGCACCTCAGTATGGCCCAGGTTCAACAGCTCCAGCTCTTGGGCCACATCCCACTGCCCTGCTCCCTCTCCAGGTCTGACTTTGGAGCACTGGGCATGCAGGAGGAATTCCACCCCTGCCATCCCACATGGCACATGGGTCTTCTAAAGCATAAAGGAATTCTTTCCACTTACTGACTCTGCCATGTGAGCTGTCCTCACGTCGTGGTGGCTACTGATGCAGAAGGTACCTTCCTGCTCCAGGCATGGATCCCTGGGAACATGCCTTTGAGACCGCTCACCTCCAGATCTGAGAAGGTTACTGAGTCCCACCTAGTACCTGGTACTCCTGGAGAGAAGGTGCTGAGTGCTGCTGGCAAGGTGCTGACCACCTTGCTTCCACACTCATGCCCTGGCAAGGCTTCAAGCTGAAGCCTTTCCTTCAGGCTTTTGGAGGTCCAGGACAGGCTGAAACACTGCTCCATGATCCAAGCAGCAAAGTCTTCATGACTTGCCCAAGACCATCAAGCCCAAAGGATCTTTCAGCTTCCCAAAACTCTCCATACCTGTTCCAGCAAGAGTCATTCTTCACTTACCACAGTGCCAGCTCCTCTAGCACAAGCATGAGGAAGGACAGCAAAGCCTCAACCACCCTTAGCTACCTTCCAGATATCTCCAAGGGTACCCTTCCTGTGTTGGTGTGGGGAAAGTAGAGTCCCATGCCAGCAAGGGAACCTTTGGCTTTGGTCCTTCATAACTTCTGCAGGCACCACCAGAAACCCTTCCATGCTGGGGTCAAGCAGGGAAGGTTCTACTCAGCAATTCCTCAGGCTAACCAAGGAGGAAGACTCATTTCTGCAGCTGGGTCTCACAGCCAGCTACACCAGCTGGATAGCAGAAGGAAGAACTGTTACCCCACCATGGGGACTAGTTGGGACACAGATGCTCAAAGCAATTGAGACTCACGCCTAGGAAATTCAGCTTTGGAAGAGCAAGAAAGGCAAATAAAGTTCCTTTGCAAAGTGTTTAGAGGCACTAGGACATGAGGAGATAACAAGGAGATTCCTACATCACTCCCTCACTAAGAGCAACTCATTGGTAGACCAAGAGGAGGTCTGGGAACACACCAGTTCCCAGAACCTCTGCATGCATGGTGACACTTCAGGATATTTGCTCAGCCAACAATCTGTCACTAACAGAAAGCTGCATCTCACATGGAGGGGACTTCTGTAATGCATGAAAACACTATCCTGGTTAAGCTAGACCAAGTACAAGATGATCAGCAAGTGGTGACCATAACTACTACACCCTCAAGTTCTTGGTAGCAAAGAGCAGCAGTCATTTGACTTCAGAAACAATATTAACCTTATTTGTTTCAAGTCAGAGAGCCAGAATCCATGCATGCAAGAGTATCTAGGTCCACTCAAGCAGAGATTACAGAAATCAAGAGATGCCTGGCACCAGTCCATGAAGTGCTACAGACATACAGCACGTAACACATGCTGCTCACCAGCAGCATTCCTGGGTGGTTCTGGCAGCCCCAGCATGCAATGGCTACAGCAGACCAGGGATGAAGCACTGAGGAGGCTGTCTGGGAGCTGAGAGCCTCCACTAATTCTAGTGGGTAACACCACAGCCTTGCCGTGGGCCAACAGGGACGATGATCCTCTCCTAGCGGAGCTTAGCCAAGTAGCTTCCACTGGTCCTCACCTGGGCTTTGCCCACCCAGCACAACCTCATGCTTGATGCTTTCCATGTTCAGTCTGTGCTGTCCAAGCTCTACCACAACCACAGCAGACACCACCCATGGAGATTCAAGGAGGACCTTGAGACCAGCCTAAGGGAAGGTGCCAAGAGCACACATGGGCTAACCACAGACTTCATTCAGCTTCCTGCTTTGGCCACCTACACAGCCAGCTCCAGATTTCCCCTGCTCTCCATGGACCTACAGCTTTCCAGTGGCCTCTGAGAAGAGCAAGGATGGACTTCAGAGTATCCCAGAATCATACAATCATTATGGTTGGAAAAGACATCTGAGATCACCAAGTCCAACCATCCACCCAACACTATCAGGTCACCACTAAACCACATCCCCAAGCAGCACAACTCCATGGTTTTTGGACCCCTCCAGGGATGGTGACTCCACCACTGCCCCAGGAAGCCTGGGACAATGCCTGATAACCCTCTCAGGGAAGAAATTCCTCCTAATATCCAACCTGAACCTCCCCTGATGCAAGTTGAAGCCATTTCCTCTAGGTCCATTATGTGTTCCTTGGGAGAAGAGACTAAGCCCACCTGGCTTCAACCTCCTTTCAGGTAGCTGGAGAAAGTGAGGTCTCCCCTGAGCCTCCTCTTCTCCAGGCTAACTAACCCCAGTTCCCTCAGCTGCTCTTCACAACACTTGTGCTCTAGACCCTTCACCAGCTTCCTTGCCCTTCTTTGGACATGCTGCAGCAGCTCAATGTCCTTCTTGCAGCAAGAGGTCCAAAACTGAACAACACTTGAACTGCACATAATACTCGAGCAGAAGCTACACTTCCGCACCAGACAAGGCAAACACACAGGGTCCTTATTACAATATGGCCATGAACAGACCACATAGTTTCCACGGTAAGCAAGGAAGCTACTCTGGGTGCTGGAGGAAGCTCTGCCTGCAACAGGGGTTGTGCAGCACCTAGGCAGCTGCAGGTCTCCCTGCAGCCCTCAGGAGCACCAGGACATCTGCTGCCAGGCAGATCGACGGCTGCCTGGAAAACTAAACAGAAGATAGCAGCGAGCGGGGAGGGATCGAGTTTGGGGAGGTGTCTGGTGAGGAACAGCAGGGACTGCCATTAGGCCCTGTTTGTTTAACATTCCCTTTAACGACCTCGAGAGGAGCGAGAGGCATTCCTGTCCTCCGGCATGTCACCGGCCAGGAAGCGGCTGCTGCGAGATCCAGGGGCTCGCAGATAAGATAAAGGGAAAGGCTGAATTTGGGAGCTTCGCCCCACGGTATCTGGGGCACATGGAATCCTCCTGCAAGAGCTCAAGGAGAACGAATGGAGGAGGGAGTGCCAGCCGCTCCAGGAGCCAGCAGCATCAGCCACACAGCGTGGGAAAGATGTCCCAGCACACCTCCTGTGTGCGCTGGGACTGAAGGAGTCTGCTCTGCACTGATTAGTTATTGCCCTGCTTCAAGGGGAGCTCTGGACAACAATTTGGGTGGGATGTGGGATTAAGCCCCTCATAGCAATGCCAGGACCCCTGAAAGCAAGGTCACTCTTCGGCCACCATTAGCTGCTTCTGCAGGGAGGAATGGCTCCTGGTCAGCCAGGAGGATGCTCAGGAAAAATACAGTCTTCAGAGGGTTCCCACAGGCTGAGCTACCACCACAAGGTCCAGCCAGCAGCATATGAACCCCAGCATTATTTGTGAAGGATCTTGGCAAAGAAAGGACTTTCCAACAGCAATCCCACCAGGGATGGGGACACCCCCACCCACCGGTCCCAGCCCACTGCCTCTCAACCATCCACTGCCACCTCCAGGGCAGTCAGTCCTATGCTGTATTCCCAGGTGCTGGGTGACAAACACACCCAGCAAGGCGGTAGACATTTAGCAGGTGAACTGGACTGTCCTGCTCCCTGCACACACTCAGAGATGGCACATTGGAAAGCAGGGACAGCTTCTGTTTCCTGGGGATGTAATACTTAAGGCAGTTGTCCGGCTACCGAGCACCAATCCATGAGGACTGGCCTCTCCAGAGGACTGAGATTTCCAGGCTCCCCAAACACAAAAGCTTCCAGCATCCACTTCACCAAATCTCCACCTGGCAGCAGGGAGAAGGCCAGCTCTGCCCCAGGACCAAAAGCTCACCCAGCCACCATCCATGAGACACCAACAGAGCCAGAGCAATATCACTAGGATGCATCAAGGATCCATGACCTCAGAGAGCTTTGCAGGCCGATGAATAACTGGATCAAGGAGCCGCACTGAGCCTTCCGCACACACATGCAGAGCCCATGAAACCCCTTACTGCTGAGCATCCCTGCATCAGGGGAAGTGGCACAGGGCCCCAGGTGCTCTGCCCCTCTACCCACCCACACCAGTAGCCTCCCAGTGAGGCTGGGGTGTATCACCAGCAGCATCATATCCACATCACATCACCTAAGCCCTGCTCCACGCAGGGAAGAGAAACGCTGTGGCCGCCGCCTGCCAATCCATTCCACCCCATTAGCCAGGTCCACCGTGCTGGAGCTGAAGACCAGCGGGTGCAATGGCCCCAAGACAGCTGGTGCGTGGGGACCCGATGGCCCTGGTGGGTGGTGGATGGAGCCGGGCGCCATGTTGCAGCAGAGTGAGCGCACGGCGCGCTGGAGGAGCGCGAAGGGAGGGGGCAGAAAACCTCCTCGGTCCCCAGGGCTGGGCACGGAGGGAGGACTGCAGCAAACCGCTACCGAGGCCGGGCGTTTTCCAGAGCCCTCGCCAAGATGGAGGGCAGCCGGTGATCCGTCGTGCCAACACCTGCTCCAGGAGCATGAGGAGAGAAGCTCTGCCCTAGCAACAATGCCACCACCCAGACAGTGGCTCTGATAGCCAGAGGAGAAGTGTGCAGGGCTGCAAGCTTGGCTTCGGTATGACTAGCAACAAGCGACCCCGGCGAGCCCGGCAGCATGCAGGCTCTGCATAATGGCCATCCAGGGGAAAGGGACTGCTGGCCAGGCTGCTCACAGCCCTCCATCCCAACCAGGCTGCTCTCCACCACCGTGGTCCCAGCATGTCCTCAGCAGCCTACATGGGCAGAGCAGTGCCTAGATGCAGGAGAACGGTATTCTCTAGCCTCATGGGCTTCGGGACAGGACACCATGCCAGGACTGGAGGGCGCTGGGACCTGCCAGTCCGCTGCCCCGTGGCGCTACATTGGGCAGAGGACAGACATTCCAGCCGGTACCTAGGGCTCGCCCTGCCCGGCTCCAGACTCATCCCGGGTACAGCTTGCGGGGCTCCAGCCCCAGTCCCAGTCCCAGTCCCAGCTCCCGACGCCTCCACACTCCGGCTCCCATGGCCCAGTACCAGCATTTCCTCCCCGCTTCCCCGACGACGCGGGGATCCAGCCCCGATGCCATGTCCTCCGACCACGGCGCTGCGCTTCGGTCCCGGTTCCCCGACGCCCCGGGGTCGCTTCCTCATCGCCTCATCCCAGTTCCCTGACACCCTAGAGCCCCATTCCCCGTTCCCCGACGCCGCAGTCCTCCTCCACCACTGCTCCCGCGACTCTCCGGTATTCCATCCTCGACGCCCCATCGCCGGTTCCCCGAAGCCCAGCCCAGCTCCGCCACCAGTTCCCCGTCCCGCTTCCCACCTCCTCCTCGACGTTTCCGCCGCCGTTGGTGTGCTCGGTGTCCTTGTTGAGGTTGCTCATGGTGAGGTGCCGGTGTGGGGCCGGTGCGCGGGGTGGGGGCGGTGCGGGGCAGTGCGGGGCGGTGTTGCCCTCCCGGTTCTCACATGCGGAGTCCCNCCCTTCTTTTCCACGGAAAAAAAAAAAAGAAACAAAAAACCTAAAAACTTTTCTCAACTTCGATGAACTTTGGGATTTCGACTCTGGGAAAGAGCTCGCGGGGCTCTGCTCCCTCCCGAGCATCCCCCGGGCCGGGGGTATGCGACTGAATCCCGGCGGGGGTCCAGCGCCACGGGACGGCACCATGGTGACTCCTCCGATGGAAGCTCCGAACCCCAGGAACAACAGTTCTAGGAGCTTGAGATGTGGCCCAGTTACCCCCAGGAGAGCAGCCCAAACCACACCCCCACACCCCCCCCAACATCAGTCCCTGGTTCCCAGGGCGCAGCAGCCCAACTTCTCCTGCCACTGCAGCCCTATGTCCCCACAGACAGTTGGTGGGTTCCAGGAGCACAGCCCTACTCTCAGGGATGGGAGGAGGAGTGGGGTTGAGGCATGTCCATCTTCTTGCCCTTCTCCCTGTCCACACCAGTGCCTCACCAGCCTCACCCTACAGGGAGGATGGCATGGGTTGAAGCCAGACTCTGGCAGGGTTCCTGGCTCCCACCATGCCCAGGGAGCAGCCTGAGCCATTCAAACCTCTGCTATGGCAGCTGCAGAGGATGAAGAGGGTCCTGCCTTCTTCCAGGCCTTCATGCAAGGGGGCAGCTCATGGTTGGGGATGTGTAAAGGGAGCAGAAAATAGGGTATGGGACTTGTTCCTGCATGCTGCATCCCACAGCTTGCTCCTTGTGCAAGGCAAATATGTAAAACTCCAAGGGTTTGGGGTAAACTCATCGAGGGGGAGATGTTGAGGGGATCTGAGCTACATTAGTCTAATCAGCATTGCTTGTACCCAGTCCTTGGTGCTTTGCCGGCGCTAAGGCGGGTGAAAGTGAGGAGAAACATCAACCCTGTTGGTCCCATAGCCCTCCTGAACTGCAAATGGCAGCTTGTGCTCCCAGCCCCTGGGAGAGGAGACACTGTAAGGCACCCATGGCCTGTGCTGTCCCAGCTGCACCAAATGTCACTCCAAAACCAAACTGAGTCCATGACTGGCTCCCAGTGACCATCTGCTTCCAGCAGGAGCTCAGTGATAAGGTTTTGCTCATGTGCACATCGTGAAGACGTGAAAGCCTGGCTGGGGGTAGTCCCAGATGATTTCTCCACTGACACCTGGCTTTGCTGCCCTGTTCAAGACCCAAGCTCTGACTTGCTTTGCCACCTGGTTGTGCAGAGGCTTCTCATGAAAATTCCACCCTAAACTCAGCCCTCCCCACGCACAAGCACCACCCAGCACAACCCAAGGAGCTCTCGGTCCAGAACCAGAGAGGACATGCAGGCAGCACCACCACTGAGGTGGTTCCCATCATCAAGCGAGCGGTTCCATCGCAGGAGGTGTGTTGGAGGAGGGGAAATGTCCTCCTGGGAGCAAGCAAGCATTGGCTTTGCCTTTCCTTGCTTTCTAGGTTAGGGCTTTTAGCAGCAGCAGCAGCTGCTTGTGTGTGGCACCACAGATCTGTGTACGGAGTTCAGCAGCAAGGAGACTATTTCTTTTTGCAAGGAGCTGCTGAAGCAGAGAGCCCAACCCCTGGCAGGTCCTGCAAGAGGGGAGGAAAAAACCCACTTTTTAATTTAAAAAAATACAATAAAATAATTATTTACAGTGTTGTCCTATAGGGTGGTTTTTTGGGAGACCCTTCACACAAAGAATACACTCAACCCTGCCACACTGGAGTGAGAGCTCACAGTCCACCCATGGAGCTCGATCCTCAGCAGAGCAAGGGCTTTCTCCCAGCCTTCAGAGAGGCTGTGCTTCACCATACCCCCATCCCCAGGATAAAGGCTGTGCAGCACCCAGGAGGTGCCAAGAAGACTGGTAGCAAGCCCTCCCTGATGAAGACCAGGAGTATTTGCTTCCTGGGCTAGTTCAGCAAACCCCAGCATAGCCTTGCAGAGCTTTTTCTCGTTTTAGGGGCTTTATTTTCACTTTCTGCAGGCTTTGAGTCAGAAGAGGCAGAGCCTGTGGCAAGGAGATGAAGACACAAAAGGGTGGAAGTTAGAAACAGCAGTGGGTTTTTGTCAGACTCCCAAGGAAGCTGTACTGGGCACACATCTGGAGCCTCTTCCACAGCAGAAGAAACACCACTGCAAGCTGCTGGGACCATCACACTGGGACAAAAACACCAGGTCCACCACATCACTGCCAGGCTGATGGCCCATAGGCAAGTCCATCATGTTGCTGCTGGGCAAGACAGAAGCATCCTCCTTGCACAACCACCCCTCAGAGCTGTATTTGGTGGCAGCATCCCCACATCCCAGTGTCTTGTGGCTCATAAGTCCCTTTGATGTCTCCATGAACATCCCACCCAGGCAGCCTCTTCCCTTGCAAAACACTGCAGTGAAGCAGTGCACGCTTCAGCACGTGGAGCTCTTGATGGTGCAACCAGCTGCGCAGGGAGATGTTTCCTGACCCCAGGAGCTCAAGGGTGGACAAAATGTGGGACAAAAGTAGCAACACTCACTGCAAGCAGCTTGTGCAGGTGAGCCAGTCCACCTCCACAGAAAACTGTGATTTCTCTGCAGTGGTTTTGGCTGAAGATTTTTTTACTTTGGGGGGTTCTCCATTCCCATGTGGAGATGCTGAGCTTTAACTGTGTGATCTGAGACCACACCAGCTGATCACATGCAGGACCAGGGTGACAATCTGTTTAGGACCATGCTTATCCAAGTTTTATAGCAATGTATTCTTACACCAACACCTTTCACTCTGAGACATCTAATACCCAACAGCATCTATGTCTACAGTCTATCCAAGGTCTGCAGCAGAGGACCTGTCCTTGCCATGCCATGTCCACTGGTTAGAAGAGCAGAGGTGATGCTATGATCCAGCCTGTACCCACCACCCTCTCCCATGTTGGTTCCTGTTTGGGACAGGCAAGCTGGCAGGGAAGCCAAATCCACACAGATGAAAAGCACCCACGTGAGACCAAAAAGGTACTCTTATGCCCAGGACTCCTGAGGTCATTTGAACATGTCCTTCACTTGCAGCGTTGTGACCTTCTCAACTTGCATGCAGCAAGCGTGCAGTGACTACAGCAATGCCACCTAAACCCAACCATCCTGCCACAAGCACATAGCAGGGCTCAGAAAGCAGCTTGCTAGGGAGGCCTCCAGCCAGGTCACTGATTGCTGGAAAACAGCATCTTCATCTCCAGAGCAACTTCCAGGTCTTCTCCATGCTGCCTCACGTGTGACGATGAGCAAGATGCACAGGGCTGTACCTGTCCTGAGCTGCCCTACAAGGATACCTCACACAAGCAGCTCCCACCATGTTATCCTGCCTGTAAATGATGGGACCTGCAGTGTCTCCTCAAGAAGAAGGACTAAAAGCTGTGAGGTGCTCACCCCCAGCAAGCAGGTCCAGCAAGGGAGTCTTTTAAATACTTAAGATAGAAACAGGTTCTGATCAACTGCAAAATCAAAGTGGGACTTGAAAGGACAGCCACCTTCAGACAACCTTGTGTTTTCATGGTTTCTCAGCTTAACATTTTTCAAGGGCTCTTCCTGACCCTTCGACAAGCAGGTCAGCAGCTCAGGAGACAGGATAGCCAGGAGCGGGGTTCAGCTGCTCAGACACTGGTTACAGGTGACAATGGAGGGGTGTCCCTCTCTGGTTAGGCTCGTGCATCAGTATCTGCTGCCCATTCATGATCCCAGGATTCATTCATCCATGGAGGAAAGATGAGGAGAGGCTTTTTATCAGGGAGTGAAGTGATAGGAGGAGAGGTAACAGTTTCAAACTGAAAGAGGGAAGGTAGATTAGATATTAGGAAGGAACTCTTTACTGTGAGGGTGGCACAGGTTCAAGTGGTGGAGGGCTGCTCCTACCCAGTCAAACACATTCAGATTCCTGCTGATCCCTGTTCTTCTGCTGTATTTAACTGTAATATCTGCAGGACACATTGCTCCTCCTGGACAAAGCCGATGGGCAGTCCTGGAGCACATGCACTCCAAGTGCAGTTAGAAGCAAGGTCATCCTAGGGATGACCAGAGGACTCCAGAGCAGCAGGAGGATGCTGGAAGGCAGGAAAGCAGCAGGTAACTCCAGGTAATGGCCAGAGCAACCTCTCAGGGCATTTGCTCAGTGCCCCAACTCAATCAGCAAGGCAGTGCCAACTCTCTGAGACCTGCCACAACTCCAGGACTGATCTAGTACCACCACTAAAGGGCAGAGGGTGAAAGCTATGGTGGGAAAACTGGCACCAAGTACCACTTATATTTGGGTACCGAATGCTGGAATACAAACAGCCCTATCCAGGAGATTTTAGGATGGCTTGGTGGGTTCTGGGCAGAGCTGAGGAGCCAGGGAATGACAGGGCTCATCCAAGATCACATGCCTGGAGAGTAGCTGCTTTGAGGATGGCGGTGAGCGCTTTCAAACTTTAATTCCTTTCCCTACGTCACCGCTCGTCTTTTCCAGCATTGCCTTCCCCCAGGAGGACGAGCTGAAGCTAACCAAGAAAGACAAGGGCTGGGAGGTGTGCACAGATGTGTGTTTAGCTCACTGCAGAGCTGCTTTTATGGGCATTTCGGAGCAGCTCCCGGCAGCTCTGCCGGAGCCAAGCTCTGAGGACACTTTCCTTGCCTCGTGATGTGTGAAGCCTCTGAGTGGGCTTCCAAAAGGGGTGAGGAGAGCTCCTGTTTCCAAAATTCGAAGTTAAAAAGAAAAAAAATATGCCACCAAACAGAAAAGGCTGTTTGGAGCCAGGAGCAGGAACAATAAACCCAAAGGTTTTCCTCTGGTGGGTTGGAGATGCAGCATGCTGGCAACCTCCCGGTGGAAAAAGCACTGCTGCATGGAGGGCTTTGCTGTTTAATCACCCAGGGAATGAAGACAGTTCTTCAGTCTGCCCCAAAACTCTTGGGTTTCTTGCCTTGAAGATGAAATATGAATTAAAAAAAAGGGCTGTGCTCCTCCTTGCTTGTGCAGTGCTTAAACAATGTGCTCTTATCGCTCGAGTTTCATAATTCATGTGTCATTTGCACTGTCCAGGCACATTAACTATGGGAGAACAAAGCAGTGGGAATCTTTTACACAGGCAACAGCTAAAGGTCCCAAAGCCAGCCCAACTCCCTGCATGGGGTGGCTGCAAGCAAGTCTGGCTCCAGCACTCACTCTACCCTGAACCACTGCCCGAGGGACATTGATAGCTGGCCCTTTACCAGACACAGAAGCCCAACTTTGACAAGTGTGGGGTGAGGGCTGCCTCAGCACCAGGTCCCTGCCATGTGCCCAGACCCTGCAGAGATGTTTGAACATCCAGACCCCCCCTCCACGTCCATCCCCTGCAGCTCCTTGTGCCACCATTCGGAAGCTACTGTGGTGCCCTTGGGGACCAAACTTCTCCCCGCATCGCAGCTGGACCTCACCGATGGTGTGACCAGTATGGTGCCTCAGCCACAAAGGAGCTGGGAATCACCCAGCTTGCTGCAGTCCCACCCAGGCCATAATGGGGGGATTTCTGCCATTGGATCTGTCCCTCTCCATCTGAGCCATCACAGAGCTGCCCCGCTGGCAGAGGAACAGGCTCCAGCTCTGGGCTGGGGGAAGGCTTCCTCCAGCTCCACTATCTCTGCCTCAGCCAGCAAACACAGCCCTACTTCAGCACCCAGCACTCGGCACCAGCAATGTGGCACTGATGGTCTCCAGATCTGTCCTGGGGGAAGGGAAGAGGCTCAGCACACTGTGGCAAACCCTTGCCAGGTCAGATCCTGCCCCCTGACACCTTCTGTGGTTGGTTGACTGAGGTTTTGACAGGGTGCTCAGTGAGAACATCAGGTTCAGTGCCCACGTGGGTGGCTGGAGCAGCAGTGATGGGACGTGACTTGACCTACAGCACAGAAAGAGTATTGGTGGCATCAGTGTCCTGAGCTCGTGTGTTGTCCTACCCCCAGGACCCAGCCCAAGCACCTCTGGGTGTCAACAAACCCAGGCTGTCCAAGCTAGGATCCGTCAGCCAGGTGCTAGCAAGTGGAGGAGCCCTTGTGCCATCCTGCTCTGCAGATTGACCTCTGACCTTCAACATGGCCTCTCCAAACCAGGATCTCTTCCCTCTCTGCTAAATTATCTCCATACCTAATAAACAGACATTATGGATCTTATGGAGGGCAGAAATGCTCCCAAACCTTGCCATTAAGCATCTAGACAGTCAAGAAGGGCCACCCTTGGAATGGAGGAGGTGGTCAGCTTCAGACCCTGTCACAGGTTACATTCCCTGGTCACCACAGAAAGCATTAGCCAACCTCTCCCAAGGGAAAAGGTGTCCTGTTTTCACGATGGTTATTAATGTCCAGCCCTTCCTCACACTGGAGACCTTGTCAAAGAAAACAAAAGGACTTGTTGTGGAGGAATCCTTGGCAACATGACCAACATACACATGACCTCCTGATTTGGAAAACAGACAGCCAAAACCCGAGCAAGCAAGCCCACTGCAGGCAGCATGGCTCAGCTCCCCTGCTGCTGCTGGTGACCAGCCGGGACATGCTGTGCTTCCCAAGCCTGCTGGAGCAAGCCAATGAGGGGATGATGGGAGATGAAAATTGCTCCAGCCTGGATGTGGCACTTTCTCCATGGCAGCCACAAGCCCAGAAAAGTCCTTTATGAGCTCATTTGTCATGTCCTTCCCCAGAGCACTCCCTGGTCCGAGGGAGTTCCCCTCAGCCAGTTCTCTGCACCTCCACTGCAGGAGTACATGTCCATGGGTGGCTTCAAGGATAGGGAAGAATTCTCTTTGCAGCCTCTTTCCTCCTCCTTGCTGTTCCCCAGGCTCTGAGCTCCATGGAGGGCAGCCATGGACACCTCCATCACCAGATCCTGTGTGCTACCACCCAACACGAGGGAGATCCCAGCCTAGAAAGCATAGAGGACACCTCCTGCTGACACCAGCCTCCTTCTCCTCTGGTCAAGAAGGACCCATGACTTCCTCCTAGAGATAACACTACCTGGGCAAGGGTGCAACTTGCTCCATACAAGCCACTGACAGCACTTCAAAGGCTGCTCCTGGGGTCATGTTGATAACGAGACAGATTAGCAAGTCAAGGGAGAATGAGAGCTAAAGGAAGCATCACCTTGCAAGAGGCTACTCCATCCATCCCACTTGTCTTTGGATGGAGAAGGAAAGGCAGAGGGCAGTGCTGGTGGGCAGCCCCACAGTCACTTCTGCCCTCCTGGAGATGGAGGTACCAAAGCCAATGCAGGACAGCAGCAGCCTTCGAAGTGCTGTCCCTGTGCAGGGGATGCTCAGTCGGGCAAAGCCAAGGATCCCACATGACTCTCAGGGTGTTTGAGACCCCAGAGCCTGGGGTTCCTGACGGGCACAGTTAGAGGCCCACCCCCATCCCCAGGGCACCCCGAGTCTCACCTCTTAGAGCTTCAAGCCTTGGCAGCAAACCAAAGCAATACATCTTCCCAATCCTCAGTCCCAGGAACGCCAGACTTGTTTAAACTGGGCTGTTTAGATGAATTTGTGTCTGTTAACGCATTGGACACCCAGCATGAAAGACTTCAGCTCGCCATTAAAGTTTGGCAAAGCCCTAAAACCACAGAAAACAAAGAGTTTTATCATGGGAAGCACTGGTCTCTGGGACTTCTCTTCTGCCTCAACCACAGACTGTAAACACTGAGGACTGGTGGCAGCAGAGGCTGATTTTCCGGAGCCAGCGGTTGCCTATCACTTTGGCTGATGGGATGGGAGAGGTGCAAAGCGCCCATGTCCCTGCCACCAACACACTGGCATGTCCCCCTCAAATCCTAACTTCCTACAAAACACCCATTGCATCACTGACCAGCGTGAACTTCCCAGGAAAAATTCATTTTCAGGAAGGGACTAGGGCCTGGAAAATTCCAGCCTTGGTGGGGAACACGGAGCAAGGAGCTGGGGTGGGAACTGAACTGTGTACTGACTTTCACCCAAACGCCGGCAGCCCCGGCAGCGCCTCTCCTCCTCTAATCTCATTAGTCTCCTTGGGAACGTAGCCCCGTAGGAGCCNAGGCAGCAAGAAGAGCTCCCCGTGAGGCGTGGGGGTCTGGAGAGCCCCCGTGCGCGGGCCCTGCCAGGCAGGTCCCGGGAATGGCTGATTTATCGTGTTCTGCCTCCTTCTGTTTACACCAGGCGAGTTATTTAAAACGAGGAGAGCGAGAGGAGCTCGGCTTTTGTTTAAAAGTCCAGCGAGGAGATTTGCCTTAAATAGTCAAGAGCTGAGACTGGAGGGGAGGCCGCCCAGCAGCCAGGACCTCCAGGGTGGGAGCAGAGCTGGCAGGAGGAGAGGTGGCAGGAGGTGCCCGCGTCACCCTGGGGAGTTAAAGCACCCGTCGGGATCGCTCCCAGGCCTGGCTTTGTCGTGGCCCGTGGCACCAGAGACAAGGGTCACCTCCACAACGCAGAACACATGAAACAGCAGTTTGGGGAGACAGAGCACCGGTCCTCGCAAGCTGGCGTTCACTCTGAACCCTAACGATGGCAATCAAAAAAGCTGCTCCACGGCCAGAATTGGTGCAGCTACCCCAAAGGAAACTGTCTGCAGCCTGGCACAGCCCCAGCTACGAACCCTCCAAGCAGTCCCCCTCCAGCCCTCGAGGCCTCCTCCTTAGGGCCAAGGTTAAACATGAAGCCACGCTGATGTCAGTGCCTCCCACAGGGGCACGACATGAGCTTGGTTTGCTCTGTGCTGAGTGCAGATCTGATTGCTCTCTATAAATACATCCGGGGTCAACAGCAGGGACGGGGAAGAGCTATTTAAACTCAAGAGGGACGCTGGCAAAAACAAAAGACTATATTTAAACTTTCCATGAGCAACACCAGGCTGGAGGCAAGGTTTTAACTTCCAGAGCAGGGAGTTGGAGAAGGAGCCCCCCTCAAGAAGAGGGGTGAGGCAGTGGGATGGGGCCAGACATGTTTCTCTGTGTCCCCAGCATGGGTAACCCCAGTTTCCCTCCATCCCCTACCCACAGACCAGCAAAATTAGCAGAGGGGCCAGAAACCAGCCTTGGCACCACAGCAATAGGTCCCAACCCTCTCTCAGGCAGGACAGCAAGGGGCAAGAAGTTCTTCAGATATTTTTTTCCACTTTCTTGACTTATTTGGTCAAAATTGCTGACGAATTAATCAGAATAATGAGTAACTCGGCTGCCTTGAAGCACTCGGCAGCAACGGTCACACGCTGAAAGGCAGAGCTGTTGTGCAAAACCTGGCATCCTTTGTTAATCCCTGCATCACCCCTAATGCCTGCCCCCAAAATACCTGCTCCTCCCTGCACCCTTGCAAAGCCCTGCACCCACTGTCAGCACATGCATCATCTCCTGATCCCTAATCCATCCAACCTTGCCCATCCCTGCAGCCTCTCTCATCCCTGCACCCTACCTCTCCACTAATCACTGCACCCTAAAGAGCCCTGTTGCCTTCAGCCCACCACCCACCGCACCCAAACCCATCCCGGGCAGCAGCCAGTGGGGAAGGCAGAGCTACCCCCATCCACTCCTGCTGTCCCTGTTGGGTCTACCTGTCCTTGAATGACAACAGTCACTCGTGGGAACGGTGTGGGTAAGAAATGGCATTTGGAAGGTGTTATGGAGGGAAGAAGAGGAGAAGGGGGCTGCATGGTGAAGCAGGCTGGTGTCACAGCCCCAGTGGGACATCAACCTGCCTTTTCTTGGCAGCTTCTCTGAGGGATCTGAGCCTGAGGATGTCACCAGCTCCAGCAGAACACTGGAACCACCCTCAGAGCAGGGGATGAAACATTCAGAGAGGGTCAGAGCAATTCCGTGTCTCCTGTGAACCACACTGAAGAACATCTCAAGGTCAGGAGCTGGTTGAGCTCTTCACCAAACAGCCACCCTGGAACTGCATCAGCTGTCCTACCTTACTGCAGAGCTGCTTCCCAGCAAACACCCAGACAGACCTCATCTGCCCAGTTCCTCCTAGCTGAGTCCCATCTTGCTCATCCCCTCCAAGCAGCCTGGTTGCTGTGCTCATACAATGCCACCTCAGAAGCTGGGCTCACTGTAGGGGGAAGGTGATATCATTTGGTAGAGAGGACATGCATGTCACCATGGGAAACCCCTCTGCCACCACCAGCCTGTGGTGATCTGGTCCTTTCTAGGCTGTAAGAGAAACTGACTACAGAAACAGTGAAGGATGGGCTCTAGCATGAGGCCATAAACATTTGTCACCATAAATTACAACAGAGCTACCCATGCCTGCCACGCTCCCAAATCCCCTAATCCGCAGCCCTGATATCAGCCCCACCAGTGCCAGTCTTGCAATGACCAGAAGAGTGTGCAGAGTCACGTCCTGGGTGAAAAGTTCAGATCCGAGCTGGGGGAGCCTCTAGGGCAGAGTAAAGGGTGCTGGGTTTGAGATGCAACCCCCAGGGGTGTGCTGGCACCTTGCTGTCCCCAATCTGGTGTGGGGCTGCAAGCCACCACCAGACACATGCCCCCTTTGCGCCTAAAGAAGCCAGCCCAGGGCAAGGACCCAGGTGTGCTGGGAAGGGGCTTTAATTCTTGGTACATCCCCTGGCTGTAGAAGCGGTGGGTCTGGGAGCCTGTGGAGCATGGATACAGCCAGTTCATGGGAAAACATGGGGTAGCAGGAGGAAAGGCAGCACAACTGTCAGCAGTGCCACAGGGGGCTGAGCCAGCGCTGGGGCCGCAATCCCCACGGACAGATAAAAGCTACCGTAAAAGGGGAGGCCTGTCACTTGGGCTGGCCTGGCTTGTCTCAGCACGGCAGGGAGACAGCTGAACCACTCAACGAGCAAGTGCCACTGCAACTCTGGTAGCTGAGAGTCACCTTATCAGCAGCATGCCACAGTCCCCAGCGCTTGCTGAGCCCAGTGGAGCACCTCTGAGCTGCCTCAAACCCACCCCCTCCTGATGGCAACCTGGCTGACATATCACATGTGGCTGACACCATCATATTTCGTCAGGCTCTGCCAAGGCCCCACTCCACACACTGTTGCCCCACTGTTGTGGCCCTTCAGTGGGAAGACTCATGGAGGAGCACAGTTTCCAGGGGTACAGCCATGCCTGGCTCCTTCCATCACCTTCAAGTACCCAAAAGGAAGCTGGGACCTTGGGCAAAGGGAAGGCAGAAGAGAGCAGCCCCCTCCAAAAGAGCAAGAAAAGTGACCCTCAGCACAGCAGGAGCTGCGGGGGAGCCGTCGACTGCAACAGCTTTTGCTTACTATGGGCAAAATGCTTGAGATCCATAAGCAGCAAGAGGCTCTTCTGGAGTGAACTGCAAAATATTGTCTTTGCAGAGCTCAACTCCCCCACCCGTGCCTTCTCCTTGAAGTCTTGCAGCTCTTGGGGAGAAGGTTTCCTTCCTCCTTACCCCTCCACCAACGGCAATGTTCCTCCCTGCAGCCAATTAGTGAGCTGGGGTCAGGGGCCAAGGGGCTTCCCGAGTTCATGGTACTAATGGCTGAACTGCTGCCGAGTGGAGCCGGCATCAAGCGGCACAAACGGGGCAAGCCCCATGGTCATCCCTGGGACACCCTGGATGAGGGCAACCAAGTGCCCCCACAACAAGGGTTCCAAATTTCCCCCTTCATCACTCATCACTGAGTTCCCCCCCTGGCTCGATGCCCAGCGCCCTGCTTCAATTCCTCCCTCAACCTGACAGCCTCCAGCTGCTGTCCCGGCCCCCACACATCTCTCCACAGAGCCATCGCGGCTCCATCCCAGTGCTGGCAGGTTTGCAGGGCTGGAGGAGGAGGCCACACCTCTGCAGCCCTGGCTGGGTGCAGCCACACTAGCCCGGGCAGCCCCACTCCGTGCCAGCCCCACCGGCAGCCTCCCTCCAGCCATCACCTCTGCCTTGGTGAGCTGTGCTGCAGCAGGCCGGTGGCCGCTATCAAATATTGATGGTGCTGCCTGGGAAATCAGCATTATGAATTTATGACTTGCTGAATTAAACAGACTCCATCTCGGGCCGGTTGCCGCTCGGCCAGGCAGAAGGAATGGCTGTGTTGCTGGCACGTGTGGCGGCATGGCCCCCAAAAGCCAACCCCATCCAAACCCAGACCAAAGCCAGGCTTTGGGAACACTCAGAGCTCATGCCAGGGCTCCTTCATCTCCTGCAAATGTTTTGTTGCCCTCTGCAATCGTTTTGGCAATCCACAGGGCAGCTGACGGTGCGAACTTCCCCCTTTGTGGAGCCACAGCGCCTCGGAGCAGGAAGAAGGGAGTGAATCAAGGCTCAGGTTCACCGGTTTGAACAACATTTAGTCCAGCACTACGGTGATGTGAGTAACCAGGTTAATGAATAACACAGCAAGTGTTTGCCTGAAGTGGGAAAGAAGTACAAAGTGGTTCTGCTGGGCAGGAAGAGGCTGGCAAATAGCTCTGTGGTGGCAAAGGAACAGTGCCCAGCTCTCTCCTCACAGGCTGGTTTTCCATGGCCAATCTAACATGTTGGGTGCAAGTAGAGGGTGGCATGGCTTGTCCTTTGAATCCAGCCTCCTCTTTAGGAGACGTTCAGGTGTCCCTGGACATGTTGGGGCCATGGTTTAGTGGTGAGCATGGTAGTTTGGGGTGCATGGTTGGACTGGATCATCTCAGAGGGCTTTTTCAACCATAGCGATTCTAGGAGTCTGTGTCCTTGGGAACATCTTCACCAGAAGGGAAAGGTAGGGACCACTGAGCCATTGAGGAGGATCACCAGTGGGGTCTAGCTGGCTGGGGCCACATGGGTTAGAGCTACCCCCTTCTCACCCTGTCCTCTTACCCCCTTCTGGTTTTCAGGGCTTTCTGTCATGGCTTTGCCACCAAGCCACAGCAGGAGGCACATACATTCCTGGCACACTTGGTTTGTCAGCCAGAGCAAGCTGGGCTCTTTCACCACCACTCCATTTATCCTTGAAGACCCCCTTCTCCATTCAGCCGGTTCCCACTGCCCGGCGAGGCTTCACTACCACCCCCGCATTTCCCCACCATCCTCCCACCTCCTCCACCAGGACAGGACGTTCCCAAATGGTCATGCATGCCCCGGGTGGGCTGGGAGAGGCCATGTTCACACGGGACAGCAGCGTGGCCAGACCCCTGGAGGATGCTCCAGCCTGGCCGCCCCCAGCCCCGCACTGCTATGGAAGAGCCTGCAGGCTTCAGCCCCAGGGAAACCTTGCTGTGCCCACCACAAGCCAGGTCTGCACACCGCAGAGGCATCAGCTCCTCTCCCCAGCTGGGCCAGGGGCCACAGGGCATGTGCTGGCAATCCTAAGGATGGTTTCTGTGGGTCTGCATCCTGCCCACACCAAGAAGATGGTTTGGGGACTGGCATGGTTGGGGAAGAGGCTGAGATGGGCAAATGTGGGAGGGATTGAGATCCCCCATCTCTGCCAGCCAGTGCAGAGCCACAACCTTCGTTTCTACCGCCTTCTACTTATATTTTCCACTGGCCTTTTTGGAAGAAATCATAAATCTGGCAGGGAGAGAAACCAAACATGGGATAAACCCTCCCCAGGGGGAGTCCAGCATGGTCCTGGCATCACCCACACTCCCCCTGGTCTGGGATCGCAGCAGTTTTGGGGTGCCAAGGAGGAAGCTGCAGTGACCATGACAAACACCATGGCATGAGTCCACGTGCCAGACCCAGGGATGATGATGTTGTGAGCTTAAGACACATCACTCCCCCTCCATCGATGACAGCCAGGAGCAGCAATGAACAGATCCCAGCTCCTTTGCTGGATCCAGATCCAAAGAAACCCAGGGAGTTTGAACAATAATTTAACGAGCTTCTGAGGCTTATTCCTACGTTGCTGCACTATTTAGAATTAAAGATATCGCTGACCCTGAGAACATCGTCCTGAGAGCTCGAAATCCCATCCAGCACAAGGGTAACAGGACGCAGTGCTGAGAGCTCATCATCTACTGGTGCTCAGGAGAAAAACGCTCGTTGTGAAAGAGTGACCCCAGCTGTCGCGCTGGAAGGAGACCTCTGCTGCGGCTCAGCCTGTGCGACACCCGACGGCCAGAGCCAGCATTAACGGAGCAGAGTGTGAAAACACTGCGGGGAGACACAGGGTAGTAGCGAAAGTTCAGGAGTACTGCAGATGACACGTCTCCGTGTCTTTCCTCTGGCAGGAGTTCACTGTTGGGTGGTGGTGAAGGAAGAGAACCTGCTTTTGCATATGAGTCGAGGCCCCAGGATTTCAGGTGTTAGCAGGTGGGATTTGAATCCATCAGTCTCTCCATTTCCATTGCCAGCAGCACCGAGATATGCCCAAGGGACCCGAGGGAACGGCATGAAGTTGTGCCAGGAGAGGTTTAGGCTGGATATTAGGAAACAGTTCTTTACTCAGAGGGTAGTCAAGCACTGGAACAGGCTCCCCAGGGAAGTAGTTATGGCACCATGCCTGAGAGAATTCAAGAACCATCTGGGCAACACTCTTAAACACATGGTGTGATTTTGGGGGTTGTCCTGTGCAGAGACATGAGTTGGATCCGATGATCCTTGTGGGTCCTTCCAGCTCAGGACATTCTATGATTCCGTGCCACTGCTCTTGGTGACACTTTCCTGAGCCCAGGAACCCTCCTGGTCACCACCTGCCATCTGTGCCCCTATGATGCCACGGGAAGATCATGCAGGAGTTGATGTAAACCCCATAAAATGGAGGAAAAAGCGATCAGTAGTGGGAATGTAGGGGACAGATGACCAAGGGAGGGACAAAAGGTAATAGATGGGGTAACAAGTGACACTGATGGGGGCTGCCTGGAGCTGGGGCACAGAGGGAACAGAGTGGCTGTAGGATGAAGATGAGGCAGGGTTTTGGTCCTGGGGAACCTCCACCCCACCCTCTTCTCCTCTGGCAGCCAGGGCACAGCCCTCTCAGCACCGCTCTCACACCTCAACTCACTCCATCGCAGCCCAGTTTGGACACCCTCAGCGACCAACACGAGCCGGGGAAATACCGAGCAGATTGGGAGCACTGCCAAAGAATAAACCCACCAAGCATCTGGAAATCCACCCCACGCCTACCGGCAACGGTTTCGTTCGAAGGACACCCAGCTCACAGCCACGGCGGAACCAGACGGTGCTGCGTCTGCGAGAGCCGCACTGCCATCCTGTGGCTGTTCCCCGGAGACCGACCGAGAGGGACACCCACCGCTTCGGGCCAGAAAGTTACTAGTTTTTCACCAACACCAACAGAAATTTCTACAGAAAAAACTCCGTCTGCTTTTTGCCTTTGTTTCACCCTCCTACTGCTGTTCCCTTTGGCTTCCAAGCAATCCCACACACTTATCCCAAGCAAACCAACCTCCCCAGATGCATCCGGCCCCGCTGCCAGAGAAGTGAGCTGGAAACGCACCGAGCAAAGCAGCCAGGAGAGGGTGGCTGAGCTGAACATCCCTAATAAACCCCACAGGGCCATGGGGGGAAACGGACCCTAGAAGGCTGCACTCAGGGACGAGGACGGGGACTGCTGTGCCAACGTTCCCAGGGCTCCTTCAACAGGATGATGGCCCCAGCAGGTCCCAGGAGAGATCCAGGGGTCGAAGAACTCCAAAACACACCATTTTTCAATCAACTGAAAGCAGAACTTGTCAAATAGCTTTAAAAAAATGCTGGCAGGGCCAAAAGTGGCACTTTACTATTTCCCAAGGATGCAGAGGTTTTAGCATTGAGGAGGTTTTAGCATTGAGGAGGTTTTAGTTTTAAGAGGCTCCTCACATAATAAAAAGAAGGGAAACATTAAAAGGCACATGAGACATTTCAGCTGGTCCATAATACCCTGCCTCTTTGTCTGGCTCCACACGGTGCCCAGTCCCAGCTCAGAGGGTGGGTACAGCTGGTGGGAAGCGAGGGCTTAGAAGGAAACGGTGCAGAGAGATGCCGGGCACCCACACTTTGTTGAGGGCTACGTGGGGTGCGATGGCAGGAACATGTGCATGTCGGCTCACACACATGAGCTGGTGTGCACCCTGCATCCTGTGCAACGCCGCATGTCCCTGCCCGGTGGGGCAGAAGCAGCATGCCGGGGGCTGCTCCTGACTCCCACCGTGGCTCAGCCTCCTGTCCTCAGGCCGGTTCTCATGACCCACTGCACTTCCTGCGCCCGGTGGCGACCGCACGGCAGCAGGACGTGGTGACGGAAGCGCCGCGATTCGGCTGAAAGGAGAAGCCAAAGAGCTGGCCTCAGGCTGGGAACGGTCTCTATGCAGCGTTCCCCACGACGGTGACACCCAGGGTGGGATCTGCTTGAGGCCAGGAACTGGTCTGCCTGCTACCCACCTGGTCTGGGGATGCCCCAGGAGAGCAGGTCTCAGGAAATAAAGTCTCGGGTGATATCTCCTTGACATCTAGAGCAAGGCTAAGCCCCGAGCAGAGTCGTTACGTGGTGTTTTGCAAAATGCCCAGGGCTGCCTGTAGCTCAAAGCCACTTCCTCTCGCTTCTTAAAGGCTGGCTGAAGGGGGCACTCCAGGAGGCGGATGTCGGTGCTGCTGGTCGTGCAGTGATTCCCATTCCTTCTTCCAGAGATGTGTTGGAGGAAGCAGGGATGGTTTCCCGGTCAGTCTCAGTCCCTGGATGCTGGGCACCAGAGCTGCCAGTGGCATCTGTCTTAGGTACGTTGCATACTCCCCATCACAGCCACGGCATAGCAGAGCTATCCAAAACCTCGAATCCAAAGGATCCAAGCACCAGTTTCCCTTTAAGGGATGTCACAAGTCCCCTGCACAGGACAACATGGCTTTCCCCTCAGCTAATACGGTTTGCAGTGAGGCTTCTAATGGGTTTAATGCCTTTATCCATACCCCAGACGTCCAGGTGAGCTCCAGCACCGGGTGTACACACTCAGCTTTTGGTGTATTTGGGAGTGTCCTCCACGCAGGTAGCTCCTGAAGCTTTTTAGCATTGTTTCAAAGGATTACTAACTCATTAATCCCTTACTTGGCTGTTTGATTGGCATTTTCTCAAGTTTCTTAACAGGAAAACATTCAGACCTTTCCTAAGCTTGGGCTTGGTGGCTGGAACTGAAGCAGCAGGCTGCCCTTGCACACAAGCTCACCAACATTACAACCCAGCCCTGCACCTGGTCTGGGTCTCCTGAAGGAAAGAACTCTCCGGAAATATTTTCAGCTATGGGGTCTAGAAGAAAAAGGCACTTGGTTTCTCAAGGAAAAACCTTAGTGGCCAAAGCACTAGGATGAATCAAGCTGGAGTCACCTGCAACACAAAGGTGTTTCTGTCCCAAACCACAAGCAAGCAAAGCTGTGCAGAGCCCAGGGAGGTTCTTTTCCTGTCTCTCCCTTGGTTCTTTCCTCTCTCCATTCTTCATGCAAAGCTGTGTTCAAGGAACACTTCCCTGGTACAAGGAGAACTGCAAGGTAATCGGTATGAAAAGGTTTGGCATCTGGACGTGTTCTGAGCTGACAAACCCTCACCCTATTTTCCATTGCTATTATAATAATACTGCTGGAAACAATGTGCAGCACACACAGCCCTGCAGCCAGCCTGCCACTCGCACGAGACAGGGCAGGAGCCGGCGGGGGAGTGCAGGATGGCACTGCAGGCACCCACGCACTCTCATGGGTACTCAGTGAACAGAAGAGATGTGCTGCAGATCCTCCTCTCCCACCTTGTGGGTCCACAAACCCTTCCCAGCTGCCTTCCCTGCTCCCATGCAGGTGGATATCCCACCTGGCTTGTTACAGCCCCCAGAAGGGTTTGCAGTCTTCTTTGCAAGATGAAAAATGAGCTATTTATCATCTATCTTAAAACGAAATGGCACAAGAAACCCAAATTTTACTTCCTGTGTACCAGTTTGCTACCAGAGTTAGAGGTGATCTAGGACTGGACCTTTTGAGTCTGTTACAAAGATCATGCAGAGCTTGCTCATAGAAGAGCTCAGGGCATTTTTCGCATTCTTATCACAAATCACCCTCCATCCACTGTCTTCAGCTTGCAGCTCCTCCAGAATCCAGGTGGCTTCTGCCATTCCACATGGTCAAGCAACCATTTCTGGGGCTGATGGAAATAAAGAATGTAATTTTATAAGAGTAAATTAAATCAGACCTAAAACCAATTCCAGAATACAACAACTTTGGAACACTAGGGAATGGTGTATGTGGTAGGTTTGAAACAGCCAACAGAAAGGAGAGGATTGCAAGTTGATGTCATGTGAAGGAATTCAGCTCCCCAGATTTTGAATAATGGACCTGCTCTGCTTGGAAAAGGATCCCTTAGACCATGAAGCACAAACTTGTAGGAGACAAGCACCTGTGCATATACACATTCATAATACAACTACCCAGAGAACAGTTTTAACAGTGGCTGGAAAATACAAAGGAGCTCATCTCCAGAAAATCAGTAACTTGAGGGTCATCAGCACCCTGGCTTGCTGTTGACATGCTGTGGCTGCAGAGAGGAGGAACCAGGAACCATGCTCTGGTGAGCGAGGCAGGTAGCCTTGGCGAAAAATCTTCTCCCATCAGCTCTCTGCCTCCTTTCCCAAAGGATCCACCCAGCCAGCCTCAGCAGGGAGCCCCCAGCAATTTCACTGAGCCTGCAAATTCCTGAGGGGCCACAGAAACAGGAGCTTCATGAATCCAACCGCACAGGAACGGAAACGCAGCCAGCAGAAGCCTCACATGCATGGAGAGCCACGGAAGAAAGGAATCCCAGCATGCATGTTTGGGGGTTCTGCAGGGAGCACATCCCCAAGCCCAGGCAGTAAAGTCCATGTTTGCACATGTGACACAGAAAGAGAGGAATGACATTACCTTTTTCCAGAGGATGGGACACAGGCAGGATCAAGTTCTAGAAATATCTGGATAGCAGACCTGAGCTGAAGCCTCTGAGTGATCCAGTGCATTAAAACAGGCCCTGACACATTATTACGGGGGTGTAGAACTGAGAAAAACAAGATTATTAAAGCAAATGGAGGAGGTGTTGTGCCTGGACAGGTCCTCAAGCTTCCCAACTCTTTGTTTCCAACAGCTTTACCACCAGCTTGAGAGGTATCAGCAAGCAGGTGCTCTGCAGCCACGAGCAAACCCTCGGCCCCGTGGGAATGGGCATGCTGAGGCACCCAGCAATGCTGAGCAGCATCCCTAAAGCCTGTCCCCAAACAGCAACACATGGGCCCTGCTGGGGAGTGGGACCAAACCCAGGTGTTGGACCCATGGAACCTACTCCTAGGCTCAGTCTGCTTAAACCTGTGCCGCTGACATGACGGGAAAGCAAGGTTTACTGCACTGCCAGTGCCACCTCACCACCGTGCCGCAGCTGCTGAGGGACTTTTGAGATGGTGCTTTAAGGCTTTCCTATCTGCAGGGGCTCCAGATGTCCCTTCCAAGGTTTCTTAGTTTACAAGATAGCCACAGACTCAGACCAATGATACAAAACAAGCTCCCCCAAGGCACGGTTCTGAATCCTTCTCCCGTGAAATCTCCACAAAGCTTTCCCCAGATACTGAGAAATGCCACGAGCAGGCACAAGGCTTTCACTCTCAGATTGTCCTCGCAACATGCAGGCAGCTTGTGGTCTCAGAAACTCAATTCCAAGATGCTTTCAGATTTCTGGCTGAACTAGCAGCAGCTCCCATCATCATCATGCCTCTTCATGCCGAGACATGGCTCAGGTGACATCCTTTTCCACAACCCCGGCCCCACTCACAGGAATGTATCCTGAACCACCAAAACCACAGCAAAAAAAGTAAGTTTCCAGCAGATCCTGTTGTACAGAGGCCATAGGCAGGCCTGATTCTGGCTACATTCAGGCAACTCTTTCAGAAACACCTCCAGCTCCATTCAGGCAACTCTTTCAGAAACACCTCCGGCTCCATTCATCCCATCTTCACAGAGTGTTTACAAAGAGTCAAGAGAAGACACCTTGAAGGCATCTGTTTTTCTACAGGGACAACAAGTTGAGCTGCCTGCTTCCGGTTCACATGTAGATGAGTAAAGAGAAATGAAACAAGATCAAGAATTAGGTCCTGCTTTTGGGTCACAACAACCCCATGAATGCTCCAGGCTTGGGGCAGAGGGGCTGGAAACCTGCCTGGGGGAAAAGGACCTGGAGATGCTGATAAGCAGTGGCTGAAGATGAGCCAGCAGTGTGCCCAGGTGGCCAAGGAGGCCAACAGCATCCTGGCTTGGAGCATCACTAGTGCGGCAGCAGGAATAGGACTGGGATTGTCCTCCTGGACTGGGCACTGGGGAGGCCACACCTCAAATCCTGGGTTTAGTTTTGGATCCCACACTCCAAGGAGGACATTGAGGTGCTGGAGAGTGTCCAGAGAAGGGCAATGAAGGTGGTGAAGGGTCTAGAGCACAAGTGTTGTGAGGAGCAGCTGAGGGAACTGGGGTTGCTTAGCCTAGAGAAGAGGAGGCTCAGGGGAGACCTTCTCACTCTCTGCAGCTCCCTGAAAGGAGGTTGGAGCCAGGTGGGACTTGGTCTCTTCTCCCAGATGACTAACAATAGGACAAGAGAAAATGGCCTCAAGTTGTGCCAGGGGAGGTTCGGTTTGGATACCAGGAAAAATTTCTTCCTGGAAAGAGTTGTTGGGCACTGGCTTAGGCTGCCCAGAGCAGTGGTGGAGTCACCATCCCTGGAGGTGCTAAAACACCTGTACTCATGGCACTTCACAACAT
Source organism: Galbula dea (assembly GCA_013399015.1). Lineage (NCBI taxonomy): Eukaryota > Metazoa > Chordata > Aves > Piciformes > Galbulidae > Galbula > Galbula dea. The sequence continues at coordinate 90,154 of VWZX01004906.1, read as the reverse complement.
GGTTAGTGGCATGGAGATGTTGGGTCAATTGGGGGTTGGGCTTGATGATCTCAGAGGTCTTTTCCAACCTTAATGATTCTATGATTCTATCAAAGGAAGCCTGCCATGCCTGTATGAAGTGAGCAAGGTTGCAGAGCTGTGCCAGGAAAGATGAGCTCATTGTTAAAATAATTGAAAGAGCTTTTAGAAAAATCAATACAAAGCCCTAGCAGCTGCATTCAGATGTGCAACGTGCCAGGAGCAAGACACCTCCTCCCCACCTACCTGCTTTCCACCATGCTCTTTTCTACCAATATTTCCTCAGATTTTCCCCTTTGTTGTCTCTTGGTACCAGCCACCAGCCCCTGCACTGGGAGGCTTTGGCTGTGTCCTGGAGCATGACCTAGTCCATGAGCAGCCAAGGAAAAAGAGCTCTGGGCACAGAGGAGCAAGGCTGACACAGAGAAGCAGCTTCCTTCAGGGGAAACAGAGGCAGGGAACATGGAAGCATTTCTTTGGCCCAGGCTAGGTGACCTCATGAGCTAACCTCTGTGAGGAGAGCACTGCTCCCATGGGTACACATTGCTGCCAGCTTTTGGCTGCCACAGTCTCAAGCTGGGAGCCACATGCCTGAACCTCACACTACACGTTCTCGTCTTTGCTGTAGGCTTTGTACTTCACAGCTTACTTTTTCCATCACACCTCATTCCCAGGAGATCACGGCTGGAGGGATTGCCTTTTTTCCAGTGCTTGCCAGTAAAACTCCTGACTGCCTGTCCAGGGCAGCCCATCCTCACACCCTGTGCTTGAAGGGACGGCAGGTTTCTTAGGGACTCACTCTGGAATGTCTTTTGTGGTATCATCTCACCCTGTGGACACCCCATCACCCCAACAGAGCCATCTCCAGCATCTGCAAAGGTGTTGGTGCTGTCCCAGAACACCGTCCCAGAGCGCAGGGCTTAACAGTGACACACAAGTCCATGACAGACCCTTCTGGTGCTATCCTATCACTGGTTCTCAACTGCCTGACACCACCCAGCACCTCATCCCACCCCAACACACCCCAGATTGATGCTGCACGAGAAGACCTTCAATGAATACCCCATCAGCATGACAAGGGATGATGCCTCCTTAGAGCACAGCAGAGGGAAGTTATCCCTTGCTGTGATTTCTATGTTCTTTCTTCTGCCTATACAGTGTTTGAAGGCCTTGGACATGCCATTATTGCCCAAGCTAAGCATGTTCATGAGCTAAACATGAGCTCAGTTCAGCATGCTCTGAAACAAGATGTTCCTTGACCTGCTTTTCTCTCATCACTAATTCACACCTAGCAGACTTTCAACTCAGCTCACGCGTGAGCTCTGCGCTGGCACCACTTAATGGCTGAAAAAGAAATTCTGACAAAGCTCATTAAGAAAGCAAGCCACTGATGTCAGCAGCATGCTTTATATCCAACCCCCAGCTCCAGGCAGGCCTGCCAAGGAATCAACTCATCCCATTGGAAATATAAAGGAGCAGCAGACTTTTCCATGGCTTGGAAGAAGCCTCTTCTTTTTGGTACAGATGTGAAGCGAAGACAGAGGTTAGTGACACAAACCAATTCGACAGGTTAAACAGTGAAAATCCACCTCTGAAATGGACACTCACAGGGAAACTTCAGGACATGATTCCAGCCTCACAGCTGTACAGATGGACCAGCTTTAGGGAAGTTATCCACAGCTCACCTAGAAACACAGGGAGCCAAAAAACCCAGGAACGCTCCTGCTACTGCTGTGGCTGTAACACGATATAGACATGTCGGCACAGGAAGACCAAACTGGCAGCAGGGCTGGGAGGACCGAGGTATGAAAACAAAATTCCCTGGCAGTGTTCACTTTTATTTTTTCCCACAGCAAAACAAGATCCTCACGTTAAAAAAAAAAACAAGCCAGAAGAGCAGTCAGAGAACAGGGGATGAAAAGGCTGCTGCTGAAAACATAATTACATTCCCAGACACGCATCTGGCCCTAGAAAATTCTGAACAACACATCGCTAAAGATGTCTTTAAATAACAAATAAATTACATACAAAGGTGCCAACCCTTCCTCTCTCTAGTTTGAAAATTCTGGATGTGTTTTCCATTAGGCAACACCTTTCAAACACGGCTGGGAACGCGGCGCTGCCGTAGGTACCGGGCAACCACGTCCGAGGCTCTGGCTGGTCACAAGCATCCATCGGGCACCTCAACGCTGGTCACGCTTCGCTCTGACGGGGAAGGGCACACCCAAGGGCCAGGCGTGTAGTACTCGCCGGGGAACGGGTGCGGGACTACAGCCCGCAGCTTCCCTGCTGCAACCTCCTCTGCAGCAGCGCCCTGCTCCTTATCGGAGTGGCCGTGCCACCGCGAAGTCAGCGAGAGCCCCTCTGACTGCATTGCCATAGAGCCGCTCCAGAGGGTGAACTCGCTCCTGGCTGTTTCTCACATAAGGCAGAGACAGCACGGCCAGGACAGCAGCCAAGAAAAAGCACGGAGCAAACGGTCAAGAAACAGCCCATCCGCAGGGACCTTGCTTTCCCCCGGGGCTCCCAACATCTGGGCAGCGTCTCTGTTGTTGGTCCTGTGCGTTGTGAGAAGGTGCTTGTCCTCCTGTTGTCTTGTCCTCACCTATCTTCATCTAGCGTCTTCCATCTCGGTGTCAGGCAGCTCCAAGAGGCCAGTGCTCACTGTCCACCCCGTGAGTGGGCATCAGCTCCGGGTACAGGGAAGCTTTGGGTCTCTGCTTCCCAACTGAGGAAAAATTTATCACTTCTATGGTTTTTTTCCTGATGGAAAGTATTAAAAGCTACATGGTCAACAATTAATCACAGTAATTAATGAGAATAATTAAGGAAATGCCCAACTAATGCTTTCAAGCCTCTAAGACAGAAAGGTCACAGACACCATCTGTTCCACATCTAGAATTTGGGATTGTGAATCCCCAAACCCAGCGTGACAAACGACAAAGCCATTCAGAGGAGCCTGTCCTACATCAGACTGCCTGTGGCAAACCAAAACCTGTCCAAAAAGGTGGCACAACAGCACTACTCGTTGCTGAAACCCCAGGCAGGGCAACAAACCCATGTCCAGGCTGGGAGAGGACACAGCAGGAACGATTTTGTGAAGGAATGATGCAGGGCTGGCAGAACTGGAGCACAGCAGAATCAACTCCTGCTCTGCTGGGGCTGCTGTGCAGGTACCAGGCTGAAATCGTGCCTGGAGTACTCGGAGCTGGGAAGCTGCCTGCAAACAGCTTTTACGTGAGAAACAAAAATGGACAGAAAGGTGACAGCTCAGCAGAGAGAAGGGCAGAGCCTCTCTGCTTATAGTGAGGGCAGCAAAAAAGGCAAAGCAGGGACCTTCTCCCACAGGTGAGAGGGAAAGAGGTGCAGGGCTTTGCTGAGCAGGGACAGGGTAAGCCACACATGCTACAGGCAGTGCTGCCAGGTGAGGAGGGCCGGAGGAGAGGACAGGCAGGGTGTCTTCTCAGCCAGACTAGGAGTCCAAGCAGGGTGTTCCATCACTCTGCCCAGGAGCTGCAGAGCCTGTGGGTGCTTGCCAGGAGCTCTGGGACAGCACAGAGCTGCCACAGCCTTGCCATATCCACTGCCTGTCCAGAATATCCCCCAGCAGCTCCCTGCCTGGGGAACAGCCTCAAATAGCCAAGAAAGGCAAAAAAAAACCCCAACCAACCAAAAAGTGCTCACTGGACTCCTCTGGCAGCAAGACCCCAACAAATGGTTGGGGTCAGACCACAATCTGGCTGCCACAGCCAGCCTCACACGGTGCCTCTGCCCCACCCCAAAACCCTGGCACAGCAGCACTTGTCAGTGCCTAAAGCCCAGGCAGGACAGTGGCAAGGAGCCCATTTCTCTCTCAGCAGGATTACGATCCTCCTTTCTCCCTGCTCTGGGGCACAGAGCAAGGATGACATGACAGGGCTCAGACATGAAACAGAAGATACCAGCCCCAGCCTCTTTGCGTTGGAGCCCCTTAGCCCTCAGGGTGTCTCTTAGAGCACCCACCATCCTCTCCAACGTGGTGCAGAGACACCCACAGCAGCAGCACCTCAGCAAAGCAAAGGAGAGAGCTGCAAGCAGCAGCCCTTGTGCTTTGTAAAGTTTCCTCGGCACAGATGGGGGTAAGGAGCAACACGTGACAGAGAAAAAAAAACAACCCTTCCCGGGGGATACAAAAATAATACCATGTACATTCCAGCTTCCCGAACAACAATCGCCTGAGAAGTCAGCACTGTGGGAAAATCTCCGCTTGCTTTTCCTTGGGATTATAAATAGAATTAGGGCTGAAGCAGGGCTGTGAGCATGGAGGAAGGGGGAAAAGGCCATTTAATGAGCTCTGTTTGAACTCGGGCTCTGGCCGGTGTCCAGCTTTCTGCAGAACAGCTGGTCACTTCCTGCCGAGCCAAGGCCAGCGGTGCTGAGCTGGGAACCAGGAAGCCCAGATCCTGGAGATTCTGAGCCCATCGGGGACATAGCTCCTTGGGTTGCCATCCATGTGAGGTGGGAAGCCTGCTCTGCTCTCGCCTGTGGCCAGGCCTGCATCCTCTGATGTGTTGTAAACACCAGCAGGGTGGGCGAGCAGGTGTGCGAGTTCTCCAGATTCCAACCTGCAGGCCTTGCACCCAAGGGGTCTCAAGAGCTTCTCTTCCAGTGAGCTGCTCGGTTTCTGATACCACGTGAAGGCGCAGCACCCACCTAACTCAGCAGGACTGCATCCCACAGGTTATTCATACAGCCTGGTTTTCCAGGCTCTTTGTCTTTGTCCAGGTGACTGCTGCTGCCTTTCCTTTATGGGCATGCAACTCATCACAAGCCCCTGCAGAGCCCTGCCATGGGCAGATCAACATCCTCTTATCCACATATTTGTTCCTCTCTTCTTTGCTCTAGCTCCCACTCAGGCAGGTTATGACCCTGCAGCTCCCCACGTCACCTTCTAAGCGTTAGCATCATACTTTAAGCAGGGTATCACACACCAGAGCATCATGGGTCCTTAAGGTCCCTCACGGGTCCGTCACTGGTCCTCAAGGTCTCCCACAGGACCTCATGGAACCTTAAAGTCCCTCACGGGTCCCTAAAGGTCCTCGATGATTCCCCACGGGTCCTCGTGGGTCCTTAAGATCCCTCACGGGTGCTCAAAGGTCCCCCATGGGTTTGCGTTGCCCTCTCCCGCCCGGCCTGCACCCGCCCGCGCACGGCTGTGACGCCAGAGAGGAGGCACAGGAGCTCGCGCGGCCGGAGCCTATCGCGCCTGCGCTGCGGGTGGGCGTGTGGCGCCGCGCGGCCTTTGTGCGGNCCCGCACCCCGCGGCCCTCGTCGCCGCGCCCTTCCGCTCCTCTCAGAGCCGCGATGGCTGGGCCCGGGGGGCGGTGGCAGGCGCTGAGGGGGCGGGGGACCCGATTCTCGGCCTTTCCCAGGTTAAAATCCCCATCGCGGCGCTTCTCCGGGAGGGGAGACCCCCGAGGGGTGGGGACAGCGAGTGCCTGAGCACCCTCTTGCTAATAAATAAGCCTTGCACGCCGAGGNCGCATCCCTTAGGAAAGGTGGTGTTTGTTTTTTTCTTGGCAGATTGGGTATCAGCAGGCGTGAGCATAACCCGATTTGTGGGTATTTCAACTCACCAAATGATCTGTTCCTTGCTTAGAGTCCCCGTGGTGCCCTTTCCTGAGCCTCTCTCTTGCCCTGTCGATAGGCCCTGTAGGGTGGGTGTGAACCAGCCTTGGGCCTTGGCCCCCGTGCCCATAGCTCTGCTCTGCCCGTCAGAGGGTTACTTACAAGTTGATCCTCGCTTCGGGTTCCTTACTACATGACCTGCAGTGGCAGGCAGCATAATGCCTTTATTATTATTGTCCAAGTGCATCCACATCTCCAGAGCCTGGTTTGGAAGGGGGCAAAAAAGTAAACGAGCAAAAACCCCTTTTATTTCTGTAATGTTGGGGAACTGAGTGGATCCTTCCATCTGGTCCGAGTCTTCAGCGCAAATAAAACCCTCAAACCCCGAGAAAATGCCCAGCTTTTGGACCCTAAGGTGCTGGATTTTAGACTGAAAGCGCTGCTAGCCCAGGGCTTGAGGTGCGAGAGCTGGTGAAGAGCAACCCTGACAGGGTTCAGAAGTTGCCAAGTTGTCCTTTGTATTTCCCAGGGACAGGGCATGGGGTTGAGAATGCTGGAAGCTTAGCGAGTTAAAATTATACCTGCTGGCTGGAAACCTAGGCTTGCTTCCAGCTCCCATTTCAGGCAGGACTCCGTCAAAGAAGCTTTTGCTTGGGAGTTTCTTCAGGGAAAGGCCCGTGGTGATCTAAACCCATCTTAATCTAAACTGAGCTGCTGGAAAGCAGCTTCTCAAAGGGAAGAGAGGCTGGAAGGGAGCACGTTCCTAATGGTTCAGCTCTAAACAGGCCTGTGGAGCAGAGCTGCAGCGAGCTGCTCGCAGGCAGATGTATGAAGGGCTCAGATTTTGTCTGAACTCCTTCCCAGGGTGCTCATGCACATCTGGAGGAAAGCAAACAGTGTGGGCTTTGATGTGTGCCCCACACGCTGGCTTCCCTGTGTGCACAGCTCCTGGGAGCCGAGCTGCAAGGGTTTTGGGGAAATAGGAGTGGAGTTTTGGGGGGATAACGATGGAGTTTTGGGGAAATAGCGATGGCATGTGCCGGTTTGGGGCAAGGGCCAGTGCTCTGCACTGAAGGGGACTCATGTTTTGTCTTCTGCATGTGCCAGAGGAAGCAAAACTGGGAAGTGTTTTGAACTGCTTTGCATGAAAACTACAGCCTCTCTCTTTTCATTCCCCCCCCCCTTTTTTTCCCACAACTACACTTCATTATCCAGCATCTTGATGCCTTGGCCACAAGTTGGCCGGAGCTATCAATAGTACATTGTTGACTGGGGGGTGAGGGAGGAGGGAAGGGAATAACAAAGCTGCCAACAGCTTTCTGGGGGTGGGGAACGGCACAGCAAAGTGCTTTGTCATGCCTCTTCACATCCACTACTACTGAATACACACTGGTCCATTGATAGCCCCAGTCATGCCTGAGGAGGGACTGTACGAACACAAAACTCCACTGAGCATGTGTGCAGAGGGGTTTGCCCTGAGACATCTTCACTGCAACTGCTGAATACCTTTCCCTAGTGTGTTTAAATAGCCTTTTCTCCCAGAAGTGTCTGCTGTGGGCCATGGAAATGCTGCTGAAGAGCCCAGTCTCGTCATCCTGAGGGAGGAAATAAGTGAGGAAGAATAGTTATGTCTGCTGTAGAGAGCTTAGCATGGTTATGAGGTGGCCAGCTCAATTCTTCCCAAGTTCTGTCTGTGTTATAAGCGTGTTGGTGAGTTATTTTTTGGCCCTCAGAAATGCACAGTTTCAGTGGTTTGTTTGTAGTCTGGTGCACATTCTGGTTCAGGTGATGCTGAGAGCGCAGCTCGGTGCTTGCTCTTTGGATACTTTAGCCTGTCTCCCTCGTGGGGAGGGACTAGAGTGGGAAAGCACTGCCTTGGGAACAGCTCAAGTGGGAGGTTTTAGGACAGGCAGTAAATTGTCAGTCCGTCTGCTGAGTATGTCCATGAAAGCCTTGTTCCTCTCTCCATGTGCTTGCTGAAAACCCCTTTATTTTGGTGGTGTTTGCGTGGCTTTGCGCTGGCCTGTTTCATAATGGGGACACCGGGGAAGGACTTGGTTTCTCTGCCTTGCTTTTGCAGGCTGTGTGAGAGGAATCCCACTGCTGTGCCCTGCCTCTGCAAAGAGCTTTTATGGGACTGATAAAGGAAGCAGTGCTCCAGAAGTAAAATAATTTGCTTTCATGAGCTTCCTAAAAGCTGGAGTGGACATTAAAGCCTGCCTTCAAAGTGATCCTAAAGAGCAATGGTCAGAACACCCAAACAAACTTAGAAACTGCCATGGAAACCTGTTTTCTGGCTCTTAAAAGTAGCTCTGTGGGGTGAACTTGTAATTTTTTAGGGCTGGGGTGAAGGATGCTTGCATGATGCTTCATTTGCATGTGAAAATGGCAACCTGGATGTTGTAGAGCACCTCTAAACTCCCTGAAGAACCAACCCTTTGACTCCTCCTCGCTGTGAAAACGTGAAACTTAAACCTCCTCCTTCTGGGCCCTGTTGATCTATTTGTAGATATTTGTCTATAGAAAATGTGTGCTCATCTGGTCATGCGTTTCCAGCCATCTGCTATTGGCAGGCCTCCAGGCATCCCCTTATTAGCATGAGGTTGCTCAGCACTCTCCGGGTTCCTGGCTGCAAAGCCCCTCCTCCCATTTCTAACCAAACACTGCCGCTTGCTGATGCCACTTGGGCAGCAGTGAGTGCTCTGAACAGAGACGTCCAGGCACTAAAGCCCACCGCCCCCTCCCCCCCCGTGATGGCTGCCTCTGACGTGCTGTGGAGGAGCAGGGATGCCAGCGGTTTGGGGGTTGTGAGGAGCTGTAGCACCCAAAACGTGATCCTTGCTAACAGTAACCTGCTGTTCTCTCTCTTTTTCTTGCAGTAGTATTTTACCTTTGAGTAACTGTCCCCAGCTGCAGTGCTGCAGGCACATTGTTCCAGGGCCTCTGTGGTGCTCCTGATGCCCCTCACCCACTGTCGAAGATCCCCGGTGGGCGAGGGGGTAGCAGGGATCCTTCTCTTTCGGCTCTGATATATAAGGTGAGAAAGATCTGATGTCTAAATAATGCCTTCTACCTCTGTTGCAACTGTGTTTGGTTCCTCTCTCAGTCTGATGGGGCTAAATGCAAATCACTCCATCGTAAGAAGTGGGAGAACAGTTAGTTTTTCAGCCACCCTCCTGGCAGGTCTCTGAGCTGCAAGCAGTGCTTTTTCCTGCTTAGATATCACCTGTTTATTGAGAAATGAGAGACCTTTTCCCCAAGGCATGCAGCATATAACTCACCAGAGGTCCTGTTTCAGCTCTTGTACCTGGAGCCAGCATTGTCAAAGCTCAAAATGACCTCTGAAGCGTCTCGCAGAAGGAGGAAGTGGGAAGCAGAAAGGTGAAATGCAGAGAGGTTGGTTGATAAGCTCCTTCCTGTGCCCTGGTCCGGAAGGTAAAGCTGTGGGGGCCTGGCAACTGTCTGAACTGGTGTACGGAGTAATTCCTGACTTCACCAAGCAGTGAGGCTGCCACAGGGCCACAGGCTGGGACCTTTCTAGAACACGTGTAGGGTGAGGCAGGATCAGGAAGGCTCTGTATCTGCAGACGTGCACAGGGGCACATGGATGTGTATAGCCCTTGGTTTTTCGGCGCTCCACATTCTATGGGAGCTTTCCTTTTGGAAGAGGATGTCTGGCTGTGCCTTGCTGTTGGGTAACCAGTGCTTCTGCAGCTCTACGCTGTGTGGCACGTCTGCCTCCCTTCTGGGACAGGGGCTGCTTGTTCCACATGGCAGGGAGTGAAGTGCTATCAGATGAGGTAGCCTAAATTTATGCTCACCTTGCAGATTTGGCTCTTCAGACAGGAGTGTTGTCATAGGTGTTAGACTTGATTTTTAATTACCCTGTGGAGGCACGCAGACTTTATCTGATGGGAAGGTACAGGCCCTTTTGGGTCACAGCTGCCAAAGTCTCCTCTTGAAATTCACGAGAGAATCCCAGAGCTCAGGGCTGCTGTCAGAGGAGTTTTCTTTAATGCAGCCTTGGTGAACGTGACTCTCCTTGTGAGTAAACGTCAATTTGTTGTAGTTTCTTAATAACATAATATCAGCTTAATGCTATGGAGTTGAATTCTCACAGACTTAAGAGGGGTTAGGATATCCAGAGGAGCAGCAGAGCACAACAGGCTTCCTGTCAGATAAAGAAGATCCATAAGGGGATTGAAGAGGTTCAGGACAAAATGATGAATTCCCTCTGGGAGGGGGTGGGAGGGGGTGATTAGTGGGGGACCCTGCAGGCCAGTAATGCCAGGCCTTGTGTATGCACCAGGCATGGCCCAAAGACAGAAAGTGGGCTCAGTGCAGAGGAGATGCTGGTGGAAAGAATCACAGTTGGGAGATTTTGAAGTGTTTGATTTCAGTATGGACTTGAATTCCCACAGAAGCTTTTGGCAGTGGTGTGTGAGCAGTGGCTGCTGCTTGTGGGAATGCCATGTAGATAGCTGCATCCCAGAAACACAGATGTGGTTCTTCCTGGGTTTCTTGCTGACAAAACCTAGCAGAATCTGTCAGAGCAGATGATCTGTGACACAGCAGAATGGGCTGTGTTGCCCAGTGGTTTAAAGTTGAGCCTCAGGCAGGGTTTACCGGTGCTCTCTGTGCCCCTCTCAGTTGCCTGCTCCATCTAGCAGTTACAGCGGGGCTGAGCTTTTCAGCCAGAGAGCTTCAGTGTGACCTGGAAAGGCATCTGGACCCAAAAGCTTAAGTCCTTTTTCCAGCTGTATCAGCTGTTCTACTTGACAGCATGACCTTTTCAAAGGAGCCTGCCTCCGGAGCGTCGAGCTGGGATGCAGCAGCACTGTAAATTAAGCAGCTGGGGCTCCCTATGGCTGCTGGTATTTTGGTGTAAAGAGGTTTAATACTCAGCCCTTCACCAGGAGAGCTTTGCTTGAGCTGGGAACACGGCAGCCATCGGCGTCGGTGCAGCACAGCCAGGACGGGCTTTGTGTGGAGGGACGTGCTCTGGCTAGCAGACTTGGCAGGAGGCTGCAGGTGTAGCAGATGCCAGCAGAAGGCTGCTGACATGGGTTTCTCCAACACTTGGCCCTGGTCGATCATAACATCCTTTCTTCTTGTGCTGCCAACACGTAGGGGCCTCCCCCCCAACCCCATCCTCCTCAGGACATCTGAGGAGCGTAGCTGGGTTGGAAGAGCTTGCGCTCAATGAGTTGTAGCCAAGTGGAAGCTGGACCTTGCGGCATCGCCGAGCCGGGGCCGAGGGCTGGGGACCTGGTGGCTGAGGAGCTGTGTGTAAATACAGTCTGGGGAGGGTTTTTTGCCCACGACAGCGTGGCGAGGGGATTTTGCAAGGGTGAACTAAAACCCAACCTTTGTTGCATAAACAGGAGTTTGCTTTGAGCAGCGTCCAGAGAATTCTGGGATGCTGCTTCACAGGAGCAGCTTCTCTCCCAGGCATCTCCCTGCCTCTGTGTTGACGCCCCTCCACGAGGCTGAGTGAACCTTCACTCCCACTGAACTGGGGGAACAGGTTCTGTCCATCCCCGCGGCTGCGCTGCCTTTGCGTTGTAGGCTGTCGTGTGAGGGGGCTTTGGAGTGGAAAATCCACGCTGGGTTTGGAGTGCAAGGGCATAACTTGTGCTGTGGTGACAGAAGGGCTGAGCCAGAAGGCTGGGGAAGCTTTTCCCCTCCTAGTGCAGGCTCCTGCGAGTCCTCCCATACAAAGGCATGCATGTGCCTCCCCCCTCCGACGTGTCAATCCCCTCCTGCTTCTCTCCACTTCCTCACCCTGGGTTTGTTTTCATCAAGTGTAAGAAAAGAAGCATCTGTGGATGGAGCTTGTCTTGAGAGAAGGAGCTTTTCTGAAACAGAGACGCTTTCGGCACAGTTAACAACGACAACTGTGAAAGGCTCCTGGAAATCACTGGGGAAGGATGTGCCTATCATCAAGCCCCTTGGTTTGGTGTTTTTTTTACACACACCTCTGCAGTGTGGAGCTCTGGGCTCAGCTCTTGACTCTTGCCGCCGGCTCCACGGTGGCTTTGTCGGCAGCAGGTCTGACCTGAGCAGCTGCCGGTAGGGTTCTTGGCTTCAAACTAGTAAAACCTGACAGCAGGCTCAGCCATTGAAAACTTCTTTCCAACTCGATGAATAAAGTGATTTCCTACAGGATATTTATTCTGAAGAAGTGTAAACTTGTTTTGCAACTAAGCTTTGTGGTCTCTAAACAAACGGCAGCTTCCTCGGCTCCGGTTACCAAAGCCAGGCAGCTCTCATTTGCATGCAGCGTTACTTGGTCGCCAGCATTAACGTACTCAATGGATTCTCCTTTGTCACAACAGTCAAACCAAGAGGGGCCTATTTTAATACATGGGGTGATAGGAATTAAAGCCTTGAGGTGAGGAGCCTAGAAAGGTTCTTAAGTGATGTTTCTGCTGAAGCACTCGTTGGGCTTTCAGCAGTGCTTATACCTCCACAGCTTGCAACTGCTACCAGAAAACAGCTGCTTGAAATACAGTGATGCTGAGGAGTCTTCCAGCCTCTTACTGGGCACCGTTGAGCTGCTGATGGCTTTGCACTGCCCATCCTTTAAATGCTTGTTTGCTGCAGAGCCAAACAGGACTTTGAGCTTTCCTTGCTGTCCTGGCTCCCTGTGTGTGGTGTTGTGGTGAGTATGTCACTACAAAGCATTCGTTAAACCTCCCCTGGTGAGGTGCTGTCTTTCTGCAGCAATGGCACTTGTCTCACTGTCAGTCCAGCTGATTGTCAGCAGATCAGAGCTTGTAACAAGCTGCTGAATTAAAACAAAAGGCCTGCAGACAGGCTGGTTGCTCACTGAATGGAGCAGACCACCTCCCAGCCCACCTGTTGACACAGAGCCTTCCCAGGCATTCCTTGACTCGGGAATGGAGCAGACATGACTTCTAATACCTGGTTTCCTTCTGCCCTTCACAGCTCTGCAGGTGACTTAGAAAATGTGAGGGAATCAGGATCCACGAGCCTGTAACCAAGCAGATGGGAACAGTTCAGCTTCCACTGCAGCTGACGATGTTAACTCGGGAACCTAATGCATTTGTCGTTTGTGGCTCTTTGCAGTGAAATGTGGAAATCATTACTGGGCAGGCCAACTGCCTGCAAAAATTGTCAGGAGAAGAAAGGGAGTTTAAACCACAAAATTGTTTTCTAGGAACTGCTGAGCTGAATCTGAGGAGGGCTGCATGCTTGGCCTTCTAGTTAGAGCAGTGTTGGAGAGGGATGTGTATGTTTGTGGTCTTAGGAAAAGATCTCCTCCCAAGGCCCAAGTCTGGAGAGCTTCTGTCCACTTGGGGATTCTCTCTGCACTTGCTGTGTGTTTTCCTCCCTTACACCAGGAGGCAAACCATTTGCCATACCAGTTGGTTGTCAAATCTGGGAAAACAATTTGTGGTCATCCTTTAAACAAAAATACCGTGCTGGGGACTGGGGAGACAATGAAATGGGTCAGACTGTGGCAGCAGATGCTCTTCCGACTTGTTGGTTGAAGCCACATGCTTTGGAGGGTGGTTCAGGACCTGCCCTTCTAAGCTGTGCCTGGGACCTGTGGCTGGCAAATGGACTCTGGCTGCCCAGAAATTGAAGAGAATGTAAAAATGCAAAACTACATTTCCCGGAACAGGAAAGCATGACTAGAAAATCACTCTCAGGTACTCCTTGTGGTTTGTGCCTGAGCCAGTGAAGGGGAGAAGTATTCCTATTCTTCTTAGTGAAACTGCAGTACCATTTATTTTGCATTTGTTCTCTCTAGTTAGACTCCCTTGGCTGTTTAGTATGTGGGACTTGACTTTTCCTGTCCTTTATTTTTGCATTAGGTTAGAACAAAAGCAGGGTAGTGCAGATGGTTAGGAGCTATTGTTCTGAACCACTTTAACACTTGTTTAGAGCTCTGAGGCCCAGGTGTGAGCTTGGAGCCAAGTATAGTGGTGGATTTTGGTGACAGGCTGAACCTCTGGACACACAGCAGTCAGTAAGGGCTGGTCCTTTGTCAGGAGGGCTCCCACTGAAAACACCATCCCTCTGCATCCTCTTTTAACCATGTTCTCTTCCTTGTTTGCTTTACAGTCACATGGGACAGTTTCCTTTAACTCTAAAGCACCTTTCATGAGCTCTCCTCCCTCCCCTGCACAGGACGAGAAGATCACTGTTAACCAAGATGTCCCAGTGCATGAAGGGAAGCCTCATATTGTCCACTTCCAGTACAAGGTCACCGAAGTGAAGACGTCCTCCTGGGATGCAGTGCTTTCTAATCAGAGCCTCTTTGTGGAAATCCCTGATGGATTATTAGCTGATGGAAGCAAAGAAGGGTAAGTTGAGGATCCCAGAGCTGCATCCAGGGCTCCTGCTGACGTGGGTGATGGTGTGCCGGTGGGGAGAATGGGCTCTGTGTGGCAGCTCTGCTTCTGCTTTGTGCATCTTTAAGTACATCCTTACTCCCTTGGCTTTGGAGAGCTGTCCTCCTGTTAGTCTTCCATATATATATTTCCCCCCCCCGGTGATGATTTCAGATGTATTACTGTTTTTTGACTCCCTGTGCTAATGAAAAACAAGCAGAGTGGTTCTTTGCATCCTTTGGAATGGAAACTCTACAAGCCTTTCACCAGCTTAGTTATTTTTTTTTCCACTGGCCACTTGGCAAGCATATTTTGGCAGGCGTTTGCCTCTCCTTCAGGGGAAAAAGCCTTCCATTATATTGCTGCATTCTGTCTGATCAGGAGGTGGATCTGCTCTTGGAGTGCTGCCACACAGGCGCTGGGCTCTGCCAGCCTCTCTGATTTTCCTCTCTTGGCAGGATATGGCAGTGTTTTGTCCAGACAGCTCTGCTCTGGGAAGTTTGTGTAAACGCAGCTTCCAGAGCAGGTCCTTCCTGCCAAGTGCTTTGCCAGAGATCTCTCTCTGCTGGCAGGGAGCGCTGCAGCGTGGATGGGGCTGGACTGGATTCCTCTGCAGAGCACTCTCAAGTCCTCCTAAACCTCCAAGTAGGCTCCATCTGTAAATGACACAAGCTAATTAAGAAAAAGAACCTCGCTGAGCACCTTCAGGAAGTGCCAGTGTTCTTGCTGCCTCACTCTTGTCTCACTTGACTCCAAGTCCAGATAAACATTTGTGGCATTTCCTCAGCACATCTTTTGTCTGTCCCAGTGCCTGCTCTCCCTGGGAAGAGGTTCTTCTGGGAGGGGGTTCCTTAGCCCCTGTCACAGTGACTGAGAGTGCAGTCTCAATCTATTTTTAGCTAGGTAAAACGGCCTAGGAGAGGCTATAATTAAAATAGTTCATTATCATATTAACAAACCCCTTGCAAATTTAATCTCCCTCACTGCACTCCAGGCTCGCTGACTGCCGTTTAATTAGATGCCAACTGCAGCCTCGTTTGTCTCTGCTCCAGCAGCCTCATCAGTGGTTACAAGGCTAGTAGTGACAGTGATCCTGGGCTCAGAGAGGGGCTGCTGCTGTGCTGCTTCCATCGAGGGGGGGCAGAAGTGATTTAGCTGGGAAGGCAGGAAGCCTGGATTCAGCTATGCCATCCAGCTGATGTGTGAGGAAACAGCTTTGCCTGTGCACATGCTCCTCCGATGAGGCTTTTCCTCTTCTGCTCTGCCTGGCATGGGCTCCTTCCTTGCAGGTTTGGGTTTTTGGTTTTTTTTCCCTCCCTTCCCATAACACACAAAGCTCACAGACCCACTTATGTATATTGCCAGCAGAGGGGATGTTGCCTGGCTTAGAATCATAGAATTGTTTTGGATGGAAGAGACCTTTAAAAGTCATGAAGTCCAACCATTAACCCTGCACTGCCAGGTCACCACTAAACCATGTCCCTCAGCAGCACATCTCCATGGATTTTAAGCCCCTCCAGGGATGGTGACTCCACCACTGCCCTGGGCAGCCTGGGCCAGGCCTTGACAGCCCTTTCAGGGAAGACATTGTTCCTCATGGCCAACCTAAATCTCCCCTGCTGCAGCCTGAGGCTGTTTCCTCTTGTCCTGTCAGTTGTTACCTGGGAGAATAGACCAATCCTCACCTGGCTCTTTCAGGGAGCTGCAGAGAGTGAGAAAGTTTCCCCTGAGCCTCCTCTTCTCCAGGTTAACCAACCCCAGTTCCCTCAGCTGCTCCTCGCAATACTTGTGCTCTAGACCCTTCACCAGCTTTGCTGCCCTTCTCTGGACACACTCCAGCACCTCAATGTCCTTCTTGGAGTGAGGGACCCAAAACTAAACCCAGGATTTGAGGTGTGGCCTCCCCAGTGCCCAGTCCAGAAGGACAATCCCTGCCCTAGTCCTGCTGCCACCCTAGTGCTTGCTCCAATCCAGGATGCTGTTGGCCTTCTTGGCCACGTGGGCACACTGCTGCCTCATCCTCAGCCACTGCTGACAAGCAACCCCAGGTCCTTTTCCAGCAGCAGCTTTCCAGCCCCTCTGCCCCAAGCCTGGAGCATTCATGGGGTTGTGTTGATCGCAGTGCAAGAGCTAACCAGCTGCAATGTTCAGCTTCCCACATGTGAAGGCTTCTGTGCAAAACCAGGGGCTGGTCGGGATGGAGGTTGTGTGTCCTGGTACGTGGGTGCTGAGGACAGTGAGTCGTTGGGTGACCTGGTGTGAGGATAGCTGTCAGTTCTGCAGGGCTGGATAGCCAGGCAGGAAGCCCATTGTTTCAGCACCCATTGTTCGCTGGAAGAAGGCTGTAAACAATCCTTCTGCCTGAAAACATCCCAACAGTTGATAATGCTCAGAGGCTTCCTCAGGACGGGACTTCCTTTAGCTGATGTTCTTTTGTCTTCCTCCTCCTTGGCAGGTTATCAGCACTGCTGGAGTTTGCTGAAGAAAAAATGAAAGTAAACTATGTCTTCGTTTGCTTCAGAAAAAGCAGAGAAGATCGAGGTGAGATCTCTCCCCTGCTGTCAGGTTTGCTTCCTGGATCTAAAAATGGGTACCCAAAACCTGCTCACCCCGAGGCAAGGCTCCATGGGATGCTTCCCACTGCACTTAACTGTTAGATGTGGAATTCCCGTGGCCTTCTTACAAAGGAGGAAGAGTTTCTTGTGGAGGAAGTAAGTCCTTTTGTGAGACGAAAGGAGAGGGAGCATTGTGGTTCCTCCAGCACAGACACTTTGCTCTCCTGCCATCACGTTACTACTGCTACTCTTGTGCAGGAAGGTGCTTCTGAAGTACTTGGGGGGGATTTTCTTGTCCAGAAACTGGTTACTCTTTCTCCTTTGGTGAGGAGTGAAGGTCTTCTTCCGGCACCAGGCTTCTGTCATTTGGAAAGCGAAACCAGGGAGTTGTTACATGGGGAGTGGACACTTTTAGAGCTTGTTGCCCTCATGTTCCTCTGCTTTTTAAAGATCTCCCTGCACTTTTGCCCTTCCTAGACTTAGAGGTAATCCTGACCCTGGCTCTAGATGCTTAGGGCTTAAGGAGGCTGCATTAGGATCTAAAGATAGACGTGTTGGGTGACTGATTACAGCACGGAAGTTTGAGGGCATTTGTGGTGAGGTACCAAGCCATGGAGGTATCACTTTAAATCTCCCTAGGGGCAGGCTATTAGCCAAGCCATTGCTGTGGCAGGAGTAATTCAAGCCCTCATTCTAATTTTACTCTGCTGCTTCAGTGTCTTCTCTGAACCAAAGCACGTGATCAGATCTAAGCTGTGCTGAGCCCAGGAAGATGTCATTCCATCTTGCCACCAAGAATAACGTTCAGATTAAGTTCTTCCTATAATGTCACCACCACTGAAGGCTGCATAGGTGACTTCTGCAGCAGCTGGTGACAGCAGACATCTGAGCCTGGCTTTGTTTGTAAAAATGTGTTGTTGCTCTTGGACTTGGCTTACTTACCCTGAGGTCCTTGACTATGCAGCTGAAACTCAGCACTGTCTTGAAAATATGTAGGAGCTCCTCTGCTTGACCATTCAGTGGCTCCAAGTTGGTCATCAGAGGGTGCTGTAGAGATTAGGTCACTCTGGTAACAAGCACCAGCTGCTGTGAACACAGCTTTGTCTGACTGCTGAACTGCCTCGTGTTTCTGCTGAGCTCCAGGCCCTCTTTGCAGACTGCAAATGTCCACCTAGACCTTGAGTAAGGCTCCTGTTTGCTTCTCCCTGACCCGCTTTCAAAGGGTGCTGGGATCCACCCGAGTACAAACTCTTGAGGTGCAGCGGGATGGCCATGCACACCCTGGGGAGGCAGGTCTCTGCAGCTGGGGCAGCTCAATCCCCTGCTGTTCCTCGAGGGGACAGAAGAGGACATCAACATGGACAAACCTGCTCTGCTGCACAACTCCAGTCCTCTTCATACTTGGGAGCAGCAGCTCTGATGACTGCAGGAAGAGACAAACCTTCCTGTTGGAGAGGGATGCCATGTTAAAGTGGTTTCTTCTGCACAGGAGGCTCTGGAGGCACTCCCAGGGGGTGTTCGGTGTGCTTTGGTGTTCATGGCTTCTAGGGAGATGCAGGTAAAGAGATTATTCCTGGTGCTAACAGACTTCCTTCTCTTTGGTAGCTCCACTCCTGAAGACATTCAGCTTCTTGGGCTTTGAAATCGTGAGGCCTGGCCACCCCTCTGTCCCATCACGGCCAGATGTGATGTTCATGGTGTACCCCCTGGACCAGAACTCTTCCTCTGATGAAGAATAGCTCCAGCGAGGGACTGCAGCGTAACCTGAAAATGCTGTCGGGGGCAGAGAGGGTTACATCTCCTTTCTTGAGGAAAGGGAAAAGAAGCTTCTGTTGGACTGAAACTGCATTTCTCATTGTTAGATTGGCCTGTGTATCTTCATTGAAATGTGTTGCCTAGAGAACTCTATATCCACACATGTAATCACCAAATAGTAAATGGAAGATGTTTCTGAACTGGTGTAGGAGCTCTTGCCGTGCAGCTGCTGGTGTGGTAGCCTAGGGGCAGCCGGAGCCCAGGCCCTGCGTGGGGAGCACAGCGGGAGGTGCAGCATCAGCTCCTTGATTTCTCTAAGCCCTTGTTGGTCCTCTCCCTGTTGCCCACCTGATGGACTACCTTGTTCTTTTTCACTCAAGACTCTTAAGTAGCAGGCATGTTCTGGGGGTTAGGCACATGGAGGAGACGTGCACGTGGTTAACCTTTAACACTACCTTCAAACCCCCGTGCATCTCCCCCCTGGGGGCAACCAATGCTGTTTTAACTGCTCTAACCTTTTTTGTTTGGTTGGGTTTTGGTTGTTGGCTTTTGGATTTATATTCTCCCTCCCTCCCCCCCCTTTTTAAACCTCTTGCTCTTCCAGCTTTTTGTTTTAAGCAGTCTTAGCTCTGTTCAATGTTACCACTGCACTATCACAGCGTTCAATAAAAGGGGCATTCAGATGAACTACACCCAGCTGAGGGCTGCTTATTTGAGAGGAGCAGAGCCTCTGCTGGGCCTCCTGGGGTGCTGCCATGGTTTCAGAGGGTCAGGTGAGTGTTGGGAGCAATACCTCCACTCTGGGGGAACATTTCCTTACCTGCCTGTGGTGTGATGGTCCAAAGAGCCAACAAATGCTCATGCCCTGACCCTCCACCCAAGGACAGGTGCAGAGCAGGCCTGTGGCCGTCGCTTCTGTTCTCCTTGCTCTTGCAAAGAGTTGGTCTCCAGCCTCGAGCCACCGAGCTAACGGCTGTATCCAAACCAAAGGGGGGTGTGTGTGCAGGCGGGCACGGGAGGCAGCTCTGCTGGATGCTCTGCCCATCCAGAGGCTTTTGTAGGATGGGGCTGGTGGTAGCTCATGCTCCAACCCTGCCCCTTCTAGTGCTGGAGAATGAGGTCGTGCTCAGGTCTTTGTGCCATGTGGGTGTCACCTGGCTGGAGAAGGGTGCATTTGTAAGCCGTGCCCTGCAGGTGTGCCAGTGAGCTCCCTTCTGGCCTGGCTGCTTGCCTGTGGAATTGTCCTTGTGTGCTTTGTTGTGCTCTTGCCCTGCTGCAGAGGATTGTGTTAAAAGCTGAAGCCAAGCCATTCCATAAACCTCATGGTCAGTGTGTTCTGGTTGGAGGAGACAGCTGGGGCTGGGATACAAGTTTGTGTGAATAAATTATCTTAAAGTTTGTGTCTCTTTTTCCCTCCTTCCCCTCCAGTGAAACGAAAGGACTGGTGGCTCTGCTCCCTCTCTAACACGGTGCTAAATCCTAAGTCTGGTGTAAAATCAGAGATTGTGCTCTGCTGATGGGAACATCTCTGCCTGTTGTGGGGCCATCAACCTCTCTAGCGCTGGCTGCAGCTCTGCCCCTCCTGTCCTTGGCTCCAGGTGGAGACAGAGGAGACCTTGCACCTACTCCCTGGATGAAACTGCCAATTTTTAGTTCAGGCTTTGGATGGGTCAGGGTTTATCCCTCCTCATAGATGGAGCTGCCCAGATTCCTTCCCTGGGCTGGCAGGTGCCTCCCAGAGTGTTTCTGCATGTTCCAAGGCCTGGCTGCCTCCCCATGGTGCTCCACTACTGGCACCTCTCTAATGTGATAGGGAACCACTTTGCTCCTTCCTTACTGGTAACATTTACTGGTGAAGGGCAAGGTTCTCATCACAGGAGCTTGGAGTGAGGATGATCTCCTGAGCTCTGCAGCTGCGAGCCAGTGCATGTGCTTCTCTGACCAGTACCAACCACTCTCCTGCCCTGACTCAAGCCAAAGGTGGAGGTCCCATATCACTGAGTGTCTTCAGAAGGACCCTCTTGAAAAATCTGAAAGGTGCTTCTGATTTCTCTGGGTGCTGCCTCCTGCACAGGTCAGCTCCACTGCAGAGCTGGAAGAGCCAAGCTCTGCCCTGTGGCCCACCAGTCCCCCAGCGGCCTCCCCAAAGGGAGCTCCCTGGGGCCATGGAGACAGGCTGGCCTGGTGTAGGGCACGACCTTTGGGGGAATTCTGGCCCAAACTGTCACAGCTGAGCTTGGTTGCAGTATCCCTGCCAGGGCCTCAGTGGCCGTGGACCAATGAGCTAACATCAGGAGAAGCACAGCTGCTTAAGCCCTCTTAGATGCCCCATAGGTGGGGACTCCTCTTTTCCCCCCACCATAAAAAAAAAACCAACATCACTGACCACAGCTTTTGGGTACAAAGGCCCAGAATTTGGGGGAGCAGGAAGAAAAAGCCACCCTCACAGGTTTGTGATTGTCTCTTAAAAAGATTTATTCTCTCTCCTTGCCTGAATGTACAAAGGCAAGAAGAGTACAGTTTGTATATATATATATTTATATATATATATAAAAAAACAAGGAACTTGGTAATAATGTACACTTTACAGAAGGGCAGAATCAGGAAGACTGAAATGAAACCCAACACAGCAACGCCAATGGAAACAAGAGCTATAAACACCAATAGTTTGATGTGCCCCGACCGGCACCTGTGGGGCCCGGTGGGCAGGGCTGGGGGGGGCACCCCATGGGCAGGGCACCCACGGGTCAGGAGCAGGGGTGCCAGCCCCACGGGCATAGATCTGACCAGGAAAACCTGGAAAAAACATCAAACCTCAAACCTATTCTGCAGAAACCGTTGTTTCATTTAACACCTAAAGGGAGACTCAACTGCAACCCAACTGGGAAGTTGACCTGACACCCTTCAACCACCAGCAGAGCCTGTGGCACTCCCATCATACCCCTCCCCCCACAGCTACCCAGTCCAGGCACCCTCCGTGCCCTTGGAGCCGCCCTGGCTGTGCCTGAGCTGGGCTCTGCCAGAGCGGCTGGGGCTGGAGGTGCCGGCAGGATGCTCCTCCAAGGGCAGGGCTGAGGGCTCCCCCCCTCCACCCCCCGCCCGGTGACTGCCTGTGGCTCCGTAAAGGCGCGGGGCAGGTCGAGCTGCCGCTCGGCATCGACCAGGAGCAGGCTGGGCCACACGGCCACGTCTCCTCGCAAAGACAACAAAGAGTGGAAGAAAAATGAGTTGAACAACAAAAGCAGGCTGGGGCCGGCATGCTGCCGGCACCCGAACCAGGGCCGAGACCAGCTGGTGCCTCCTTTCCAACTGGGAAAAGTGGGATGGGGGGGGAGGGAAAAGGGGAGGGAAAAGGGAAAGAAAACAAAACCCAAAACAACAGCTTTCAAACAATTNCCCGGTGCTCCCTGACCGGGCAGCGCGGAGAGAGCTGGGGTGGCCTGACTGCTGCGGGGCCGAGGTAGAGCATCGGCCTGGGGCGGGGAAAAGCCACTCTGGAGCTGGGAGAGCAGAGGACCAGAAAGCCTCTGTCCTGGGACACTGAGGAGCAGCTGGGAGCAGGGACCAGCTTCCCTCCAGGACCTAGCACCCCAAGCTCCGGCACGAGGCCGGAGCAGGGACCAGCACAGCACCAAGTGCCTCCGGCAGAGCCTAAGTGTGCTTGTTCCTCAGTGGGCTCTACCCATGGCCTGGGAAATCCCCTTAAAAGCAGAAGGTGGATGCAAAGGGGAGCTGCAGCCCTCCAGCCCCCCCGCCCCCCCCGAGTAGGATGTGCTGCCCCAGGACTTGGGGAGCACTTGCCGGGGTGCACGAGGGCGGAGGGGAAGGGGACAGAGGAAAGGCTGGGGCAGGGTGCTAAAGGGGTTTGCAGAGTCACAGCTCAGAAACCAACTCAAATGCCACGGGGCATGAGCTTCAAGCAGGTCTGGGCCATGCAAGGCACTGGGGAGGAACCCAGGCAGCCAGCTGGGTGAAGGACACAGCCCCCAGCTCTGTGCCCAGCTGCCCCCAGTCTCACCAAACCCTAGCCACCCGGGAAGGGGGAGTGGGCAGTGGCTGCTTTGCCGGAGCCAAGAGCAACCCCTGGCTCCCCGAACTCACAGCTCAGGCCATCAGCCACGCACTTGGAGCTGCTGTGGGGTGCAGGATCAGCCACGGGACCCGGAGAAGGTCTGACCCCACACGGAGTGTGTCCCTGTGCCCTATGGCTGCCTCCGGCCAGGCCGACACCCACACCCCCCCAAGGTCGCAGCAGCCACCCCCCGCTCCCCGGCACCCGCTGTGGCTCCAGGTGAGCCAGCCCTTCCCTTCCTGAGACTGACCTCACCGCAGGCTTGGCCCCACGCTGCAAGCCCCTTCGAGGAGCAGGCAGGAGAGGCAGAGCCCCCTGCCTGCCCTCAGTCCCATCATGAAGCAGCAGCTCACAGAGACACGGTGGGGGTCCCAAATCCATCGAGAAACCTCAGTGCTTCCGTTTCCTCTTCATATGCACCAGGTGGGCAAGTCACCTCCGTCCCGAGTGCTGGTGCCCAGTAGAATAAATATTTCCGCAGGTACCAGCTCACCCACTCACCAAAGAGGAGGGTGGAGAGGGAGAGAAGGTGTGTGTCCGATGGGGGGGAGCAGGGGGGAGAACAGAGTCTGCCTCGGATCACGGCAGGAACGTCAAGCGGAACAATTAACACCATTCAACTGATGTCTAAAGGAGGCTCCAGCGCTTCCCCATGTGAGCCAGTCACATGTCTCGTACAGCCCAGGCGTCCCGGTGCCTCACCTCCTGCCACGACCCAAGGGCAAGTCAGCTCCCGCGAACCCTGGGGCGACAGGCAAACCCCAAACCCTATGCCCTCAAGGGCCATCTCTGCCCCAGCCCAGCTGCCCGCGGGCCAAGTGAGCTGGCCATGGGGTGCCGCGGGAGGAGAGCCTTACTGGGAGGAGAGCCTTACCGTTCTCACCTCCGGGGAGGCGGGTATAAGGAGGGGGCGGAGCCTTGCTGGCTGGCCACGATGGCTGTGGAGGAGAGACCTGCGGAGGAAAAGCGGTGTCAGGAGCCGGTGGACCAGGATGGGCACCCAACCGGTGCCAGGGGAGCTGGGGAACAAGGCTCAGCACGAGGGCTCGCTGCCCTAAGGTGGCTACAAGCTCCTTGCCGTCTCCCCCGAGCCATGCCTGCGGCCCCGGCTGAGGTTTGGCTCTCACCTGTTGCATAGGGCAGGTTGTACTGCGCCGGCAGCAGCGAGTACCCGAGGTGGTGGTGGTGGTGATGCGTGGAGAGCAGGCGCTGGGACGGGGAGGTGCGGGGTCGCTCGCTGCTCCTCTCTCCCCCGCCGGCTCCTCCCACACTGCTACAGCTCCCGCCGCCTCCCACCACCCCGCAGCCGCTGCGGTCCCGCTCCTGAGACGACTTCTCGCTTATCTGGACAGGAGAAAACAGACACACACTGAGGGATGCTACCGGCTATCCCGGGGCACAGGGCAGCACTGGACCCGTCCTGGGCTCTCGAGGCTGCTCCATTGGGATCCCCTCCTCCCACTCACCCCCAGGACACCGAGTGCTGGAGCGTGTCCAACAAAGGGCAGCAAAGCTAGTGAGGGATCTAGCGCACAAGTGTTGTGAGGAGCAGCTGAGGGAACTAGGGTTGTTTGGCCTGGAGGAGGTTCGGGGAGACCTCCTCACTCTCTACAACTCCCTGAAAAGATACAGGGCTGAGGTGGGAGTTGGTTTCTTCTCCCAAGGAACAAGCAATAGGACAAGAGGAAATGGCCTCAAGCTGTGGCAAAGGGAGGTTTAGGTTGGACTTCCCTGAAAGGGTTGTCAAGGCTTGGCCCAGGTTGCCCAGGGCAGTGGTGCAGTCACTGTCTCTGGAAGGATTCTAAAGGCATGGAGATGTGCTGCTGAGGGACATGGTTTAGTGGTGACCTGGCAGTGCTGGCTAATGGTTGGAAATCATTATTTTAAAGGTCTCTTCCAACCAAAACCATTCTGTGATTGTTTTTCCCCCTTGCCTTTTCCAAAGGCTCCCCATGATGCTGTCAGGAGATGATGGGATGGCTGGTGACCAGCCCAGAAGCAGTGGGAAGGATGCAGATCCTGTTTGAGGGCAGTTCTTTCCTTTCTGTGTCAAAGTTCTGCCTCCCAGCTCAGCCCAAGAGGAGCTTGTGACCTTGAGCTGCCATGGGACGGAGACAGCACCTGCATCCCACCCACCAGCTCCAGGGCTGAGGACAAGCATCACCCGGTTGCTGCAGGGTCTGCAGTAGCCCCGGTGCGTCTCTGGGCCAGCCCTGCCCACAGGTTTGGCTTGTCCATCCCATCGGATTTGTCCTGTGGGATTACTCCACGGCCCCGGGTCTCCTACAGCAGCAGGAATGGCAAAAACCCACAGCAGGCAGAGTCATCCCAGGCTGGTTCCAGGGATCCAGGGACTGTGCCGAAGCTCACGCACAGAGCTGGGCAAAGCCACCACCTTCCTGACCCTCACCGTGGGCGATTTGCTCTTGTAGTGGCTGGCATGCTGCTGCAGGATGTCCAGGGCCTTGGACTCCGAGCTGGATTTACAACTCACGCTGGGGCTGGCTCGGGACTTGTCGCTGTCATCGCTCCCGGACGCTTTGCTCCCGTACGGGGAGAAGGAATAGCTGGAAGGTAGGTATGATCCTGGGGAGGAGGAAAACCAGTCAGGGCAGGAGAAGTCCTTGGAGAGCACAGTGGGAGCACATGGCTCTCTGGACGTGCACTGCCATGTGCGACAGGATGTCCCAGAACTGTTCCCTGCTCTAGGAGCAGGGACAGCCGGGGAAGGGGTGCCCTGGAGAAGAGCGTGGCTCCCTACCTGGGTAATTCTGCATCATGACAGTGGGCATGGCCCGGTAGCTGGGGTGGTTGGGGTCGTACGACTGGCTGTAGGAGTAACCGTGCATGTAGGGGATGTAGGACTGATGCTGTGTGAGGGGTGAAGACACGGGCACGTGGACGCTGGGTCTGGGGTCCTTCCCCACCATGCGAGCCTCCTCGGTGGGAGTCAGTTTGCACTCAGAGCTGGTACTCTCCTTCCCATCCTCCTTGGATGTGGATTCTTTGCTTCGATTTCTTTCCTCCTTCAACTTTCGGTCCCTTTCCTCCTTCCACCGCTCATCCTCCGTCTTGATGTCTGAGTACTTTGCCGGGTACACATAGGTCCACATCCGGGGCTCAGCTTCCTGCAAGAACAAGCCAACCATCAGAGCGGCTGCCTGCCCCCAACCCTGCCTATCCCAAAACCAGGCTGAATTTGGAGAAGACCAGTGACTGCCACTCCCCTTTCCCTGGGCCCTCCGTGACTTCCCAGCCCCGTGCTTTTTCTGGCCTCATGGAGTCCCATCACAAGCAGAGGACAATGCATGCTCTCTGAGGAGATGGCCTCAGCAAACCCCTGCAGTGAAGCCACGGTCAGGGACCTCCTCCCAGGAGAAAGCTCAGCACCATGCTGGTGTGCAGGCATTACCTGTCTGTACCAGAGCACGGGGTCCACCTCTGCTTGCCGGCCGCACTCGGAGCCAGCCTTTGTCTCAGCAGCCTCCTTCCCAAGATGGCTGGCCTCACTCAGCTTCACCTTGAGCCCCTCAGCCACTTGGCTGCCAGACAGCTTGGACGAGTCCTCCAGTTTGGGGATGATGACAGATTTGGCCATGTCAGAACCTCCTTGCTCCTTAGACTTGTTTAGTCCCGACTTGACAAGGTCCGTGAGGCTCGGGGCTTTGGTTAGCGTTGGGGGCATGGGGGGCTTTTGCTTCCATTCCTCTTTGAGTGCTGCTTCCCTCTCCTTCAAGCCCAGCTCCGCCTTCTTCTCCAGCCCTCGCTGCTGCTGCTGCTCCAGGCTCTGACGCTGCTTCTGCTGCTCCTCGTACTGTTGGCGGTAGGCAGGGTTGGTGCTCAGCAGGTGAGCGTGGTAGCCCTGTTCGTTGTAGCCATAGGGGGGCACATAGGCATACTGGTTGTAGTAGAGGGACTGCATGTACATGTTGGGACGCTGCTGGATGACCGAGGGCTGCTGGCTGGAGCCACTGAGCTCTGCCTTCTTCTCCTCGCAGCCTTCACTCTTCACCTTCACCTCTGGGTTCTCCTGCTCCTCATCCTTCTTCAGCTTCAAGGCCTGTGTCTCGGTCGTGGCCTGGCTGCCAGGGTTCAAGGGCCCCGGGCTCGCCTGGGGGTAGCCAGGGGAATAATAGGTTTCAAAGCCTTGGTAGTAGGGAGACTCTTTGCTCTGCGGCTGTGGGGGGAAAAGAGCTTTTTTGGCGCCTTCCTTGACCAGCTGTTCTGGATCCTTCACCTTGACGCTCTCCAGCTTGCCCTCCCCATCCTCCCCGGCGTCAGAGATGTCCGAGTAGGCTGGGCTGTTGGTCTTCACTGAGCTCGCCTCTGCCCCGTTCTGGGTGACGACGTGCAGTGGGGTCATGGGCTGGGCTGGGTTGGTGTTCTCCAGCCTGCTGGCACCACCGATGGAGGGGCTGGGGGCGTTGTCAGTGAAGCTGTAGATTTTATCTGCCTCAGCCTTGATGCTGGCGAGCCGGCTCTGGTGGGGATCAGAAGAGCCGTTCAGCAGCCCCTCGCCTTTCATCCCCAGGTCGCTGGATTCCCCCCGGAAAGGGCTCTTGCCTTCCTCCGCTCTACAGGCTTTGCTGGGAGTCAAAGGGTTTTCTACCTCCTTGGGCTCCTTCTTCTTCTTGTCCTTCTTCTTCTTCTCCTTGGAAGGGGTGAGAGCAGGGTTGACCGCAAAGGGCTCTCCCATCACCGTAGGCTTGGGCTGGATGGGTTTGAGCTGAGGGCTATTGGGCATGGTCTGAACCACAGTGGTGGCGAGGCCTGTGGAGGAACCGGGGGTGGCTGTGGTGAGGGTGGCTGCCTGGAAGGTGTAAATCGGCTGGGGGGGGATGGCTGGTGCAATGGGTCTGGCAGACTTCAAGCTTTTGGAAGGGATCTTCTCCTGCTTAGCACCAGATGCTTTCTTGGACTTCTCCTTATCGACACATCGCTTCTCCAAAGAGTCAAAGCCATCGTTACTCGTCTCATCGGCCACCAAGGGACCATCCTCAGAGCCGTCATTGGACAGGGCACCCGGATCAGTGTCTCCTTCCCCACCCAGCTTCTTTTTGCAGGGGACCTTGGCACCAAACTTGCTGGACGGGGAGGGACTGTGAGGCTCCATCAGGCGCACCTTGGGGGTGGCCGAGCGAGCTGGCGAGAGCGAGCCCTTCTGAGAGACGGCAGCGCCGTTGCAGCTCCCAACGTCCGCGTGCAGGGAAGGCTCCTCGCCGTACTCGCTATCCACATCTGCCTCCAGCTTACTGTCATCGTCCGTGTGCGCGTGGGCCTGGTGGTACTTCAGCCCGTTGATGTGCTTGTACTTCTTGTTACAGTTTGGGTGAGGACAGTCGATGAGGATGGGAGAAGGGCAGTTTCGGTCAAGGACTGCAGGCTCTACCTTGACTGTGGCGGGCGGCACAGCCGCCGAGCCCATCGAGTTCGTGCGGATGCGTTTGCTGCCCTTGGAGTCCTCTGAGCTGGAGTTCAGCTCCATGTCAGAGAGAGGTTTGCTCTTCCGCTTGGTGACTGAGGAGGGACTGGCCTTCACGTCCTCAGCCGTGCCACCGGACGGCGCGCGGTGATCCGAGGAGTTCTGGCTTCCCCGGCGTCCTTTGCTGTTGGCTCCTGCCCGGGTTTTGCTGCTGTTGCTGGTCCCTTTGCTGTCCGAGGCAGCAGCAGTCTCATTGACGGGCGTGTTGCTGTTGGGACGCACGCGTTTGCCCCTGCCCCGGCCGTTGCGCATCTCCAGGTCGCTGGTGGGAGAGTCGCAGAACCTGCCGGGAGGAGTACATGGTTTTAAGGTAGAGCTGGTTGTAGTGGGCTCCACTATCCCCACCATGTGGGGAGGATCCCCTTTCCCCCCTCCCCCCATCAATCTTGCAAGCTCATCCCCCCACTCCTGACTAGTAAAGAGAAACTGGAGAGGTCCACCGGCAAATGCCCGACCATCTCCAGTCTCCAGGACAAGGGAGCCTGTGACCATGGGGTCAAAGAACCACGGGAGCAGTTTGGTTGGGCAGGGAGGTGATGCCAACCCCCACAGGGAGCCCCAAAGGGCTGAGACCACACTGCCTGCTTACCGGGGAGGTGCCCAGTCGTGCTGCGTGCAGTCAAGCAGTGTCCCCACGTATGTCTTGTTCCTCCAGGTGACGTTGACCACCAGCATACCTGTAAGGTGAGAGGAGAAGGTCAGACAGGGCCGGGCGTAAACTCATGCTGCCTCATCCTTCCCTGGGCATCAGGGCAAAGGGGAACCTACCCCCTTGAGAGAGGCAGGAGGAAGAGCTCGGCTCTTGGGATGGAGGAAGGTGGACAAAGGGTCTCAGAGATCTCATCTTCTGGGCTGAAGGAGCATAAAGATGAGAGAGCCCCTAGTTCATCCCCTCTCTCAGCACAGCTCTGGTTGGTGTCCACCCAACCTCTCCTCTTTGAGCCCTCAGTGCTTTTCCCTATTTTCATGGGGATGCTAAAACCAGCAATTTGTTCCAGGGGAACAAGGGCTGGGAACCTCCTGGAGGAGATGCAGACAGCCCCGAGCAAGGCTGCAGACCCCCCCATACGACTATGACCCCCATCCCGTGTGCGGCTGTGAACCTCACAGCCCTCCAGAAAAGGCCATTATTGCCACTAGATGGCAAGCTGAGCCCAGCATCCCCACACAGGCAACCACTCCTGGCAGGGAAACCAACTCTGGGGGAACCTTCATCCCCACACATGGCTTTGCTCCTGCATTCCCCTTTAGGACAAACACCAGTCCTGTATCTCTGCCTGGAGAACCACCCACAGGGCCACATCTCCTCTCATCGTGGAGCAAAGGCATTGGATATTCGGGAAGCTGCTGGTTTCAGCTTTCTCACACCAACTCAAGAAGAGAAGCAGCCTGGCTCACAACCACACCGAGGACATGGACCCTTGGCATCTTTTCTTGGAGGTGGAGAGGTCTTCCACAGCATTGCTCAGCTCTGTAGATCCTACCTCCCCACCACGGACCTCCCCGATTACCACAAACTAATGGGACTGAGAGTGGAGTTCGTTGTGCTGAGCACATTTATCTGAGCAAGGTAAGACTCGGGAGACAGGAAACTCGTTTGCGAGGGTTGATGAGCGCAGCGAGATCTACAGCCCTGGGAGATGGATGGAGCTGAGGGAGCTCAGAGCAGCTGTGCCTGAAGCACGTTGATAAATCTCAGCCCGTATGCCCTGTTGTGTTGTGCCAGCAGCCAGCTGCAGGCTTCCGTGCAGATAATATACGCAGTAGAGGTCTGACACGGGGGTCTCCTTCAGAAAGAGGAATGAAATGCAGGTCTTCTCATTCTCCTTCTCCTCATGGAAAATGTTAGGTGCTCTGGTGGGAGCAGGATGTGGGAGGACATGGTGCCGGCACACGGCCAAGACCTACAGCTGGCTCATTCAGTGAGCAGGAGAGGCTGGGTTCTGCCTTCAGAGGAAGATGCTGGGGGCCTGTCACAACATGGACAAAGCCAGGACGTGATGCTGGAGATGACACGGGGTAGAAACATGTGGTGAAACAATCTGCTGGGAGCCCACAGCTCCACACAGGGAGAGACTGATGGGAAAAGAGGGGGATGCATCCCAAGGAGGGTGGTCTTCTACCTCCGTTCCACCTAATGCGGCTTTTTTTGGCAGGCAGGAACAAGTCTTCCCTTTCCTTAAAACCCAGGGAAACCCCTGGCTGCACCCTGCACCCCAAACCAAACCCACCACCCCAGGACAACCTCCACAGAGCTGCTGCAGGATGCTCCCAGGAGCTGCAGAAGGACCAAGCAGCTGCTCAGGGAGCAGAAGCCCTAACCCAGACCCCATCCCTCCTGG
Source organism: Galbula dea (assembly GCA_013399015.1). Classification (NCBI taxonomy): domain Eukaryota; kingdom Metazoa; phylum Chordata; class Aves; order Piciformes; family Galbulidae; genus Galbula; species Galbula dea. The sequence continues at coordinate 59,960 of VWZX01004906.1, read as the reverse complement.
CCACAGGGCTCAGAGGAGCAGCTCCCTCTGCCCTCCCTGTCATGCAGCCAACGCCACCGCAATCCCTCTTTGAAGCCGGCGAAGACCACGTGTGCCACAGGAAGTTAACTGCACAACAAGCCGTCAGAGTCCCTGGTGGATCCCAGGGCCAGCTGTGATATTAGAGGACATGCTGGCATTTTTCTCTCCCCACCATCATGATCACAGGAGAGAGATGACAGACGAAGGGGTGAAGGGAGCCGGCACGCAGCCATCCCTCCAACACACACTAGCCTATATTTAACCTGCTGCAACCAATCATACCAAATCCCCTCCTAATCCTCCAACAACAACCCAGGACAATTTAAACCCTGGGGATAGATCCTAAGCAGCTTTTTTCACCCACTAGGTCCCCCTCCCGCAGCAGGATGATGAGCAGGCGCGGGCAGGGCAAGGGCAGGCAGTGAAGAGGCAATGCCCAAGCGTCCCCAAGGCTGGAGATGCTCTTGCAGAGGAAGAATCCCACTCAGATCCAACTCCATCCCACCTCGTTTCATGGGAAGGTTACACCTTTGAAGCTTTTAAGCAATGGATACCACTCAAATCTGAGAGCAAATTGCTCAGTGTCTCAGCCACTGAGTGTTCTTGTCACTGCAGAGTCAGGAAAAACTACTGGTGGGTTGGTGGTGCCAGGCTGCCATCTAGGAAGGCAACGTTATGAGATGATCCTGTAAAAATGGATAAAGAGATGAAGGGAACAGGGGGATGCAAAAAAGCACCACTTGATCCTTGTATGGTGTCCACATGGATGCTCTGTAGCAGCAGAACTGTGGCTTGGTGGCTGCACCAGGCTGGTGTAGATGTAGGATGAACAAGGACAATGCTTCATGACATCCTCCATCCCAACACAGCTCTAAATTAGACCAGACTAAGCCTTTCTGATGGACAAGGCCCTGCTGGGGCACAGCTCTTCCACGTTAAAATGTAGGTGGCAGTGTCTGCTTGCAGACCAGGGCCATGGGATGGGCACCAGGAGCCATCGCACTGGAGGGCACGTTTCCTCCCTTGCAAAGGTGAAGCCTCCAAGCCTAACCAAGAACATCTCCAAATCCTGCTGAGAAATAGTGCAAGATAACATCCCATCCCACAGACCAGCACCCATGAGAAACTGGGAGCTCCCTTTCCATGGCCTGAAGTCCATCCAGAAATACCACCAAGACTTTGGGGACACTGATACCTCTCAAGGTTTGGCAGGGCTGGCAGAGCACAGCCACAGCACCAATCCCCTAAAGCCACCTGCCAGCAGACTGGACCATCACCCTCATGCTCCTGGACAAGGGAGGCAGAGGAAGGGAAGCCGATTTAGCTCCCAGGAAAGCACAGTGGAGCAGCTTGCAGCTCCAGAGCCTCCTTGTAAACAAGTCCTTTAATCCAGCGCTCAGCAGCTAACACAGAGCCCTGGGGCAGCTAGGGCTGTGCCTTAGGGAGTGAGACACACACAGCAGTCCTGTCTGGAGCAGACTACTGCTCACCTAGGGATAAACCAGCTTCCCAACAAAGCTGGCAGATGCTCCCAGAGCTATAAGCAGTGCAGGAGCTCTCCTCCACCTCATCTCAGCCACGAAGCAGAGGTGCCGGGGTAGCACCATGGGACGATGCACGACAAAGCTCTGCTGCTCTACGGCAACACCGGAGCGGACACCGCGCTCCAGGGGGGCGGTTTGCAGCCTCCTCCCCATCTCCCCCTCCGCAGGTGAAGCAGGAGGAGGGTGCCACCGGACACGAGATGCCCAGTCACTGAGCAGTGCTCCCACCCAGAGAGAGAGAGAGCGGTCACAGCTGTGTTGTCATGGCTTTTGGAGGCTTCAGAGGAGTACCCTGAGCCTGCACATGGCTCAGAAACCCTGGAGGGGATTTACAACCCCTGATGAATTTGGGAAATGCTATTAAAGCAAATGACAAATCCATATTCCTGCTCAGCTGTAGACTCACCTCCTGTTTCTGGCTTCAAGCACACATGCCTAGGATGAGCAAAGCCTGTACCCAGGAGATGGTGTAGTCCTCTCTGAAGCCCCAAAGCCCACCTATAGCCAGGGTGATATTGGAAGATCTTTTTAAAACACCTCCTGAGGCAAAAAGCAACCAGAGGCACAACTGAAGGCTGAGGTTAACAGTGAGGCAGCACCTCCAAACTGCAAAGCCATCAGATTTGGGGTCAGGCTTCCTCACAGTTCCCGTAAAACCTTCCAGTCTTTGACTTCACCCTCCAATCCTTCCCCATCCTCTCCCAATCTACAGCACCTTCCCTGTGCTCCAAGCAAGGACACATCCACACTGGCTTCTGCAGACCCTGAGGATGCTCACACTCCATCATACCCCCAAGAGACATTTGCGAAAGGACAACTCAAACACCTGGAGCGCACAAAGCTGGGCTATGGGTGACCTGCCCAAAGCCATCTGCAACAAAGAAGGAGTTCTGGTCAAAGAACCACATTGCCTTCCTTTACCCAACCACTTCTAGAGGCATTTGAGACAGGCAGACGTCTCCAACAGGCTGTGAACTTCTTTGGAGTAAACAAGCTGGTAACTGCCTAAGCCCAAACACACTTCACCGGTGTGTGCAGAGCCACACAGATCCCTTCTGCTGGGGAGCACGTGACACTTCTGCACAGCTGGGAGAAGAGCAGCTTGCAAAAAGGTCCCTGTCAGAACAATGACTAAGTCTGATGGACACCTCCAACACAAATCCAGTTTTCAAGGAGGCATCATATTTTCAAGGAGGCCTACAAAGATGCTGAGGAAACTGAAGCATCTCTGGGAGGAGGAACAGCTGGGAGTCCTGGGGTTGCTTAGGCTGGAGAAGAGCAGCCCTAGAGCAGATCTGCTCAATGCTGAGCAAGAGCTAAAGGGTGGAGGGCAAGAGGCTGGGGTCAGATTTTGCTCAGTAGTGCCCAGGGACAGGCCAAGGGGCACTGGGCACAAACTGGAACCCAGGAGGTTCCACCTGACCAGGAGGAGAAACTTGTTTGCTGTGAGGGGGTTGGAACCCTGGCCCAAGCTGCCCGGAGAGGTTGTGGAGTCTCCTTGTGTGCAGAGATTCCAACCCCAGCTGGAGGTGACCCTGGGCAAGCTACTGTGGATGACCCTGCTTGATTAGTGGGGTTAGACTAGATGATCCCCAGAGGTCCCTTCTGATCCTCACTACACTGGCATCCTGGGATCACACTGCCAAGAAGAGATGCCTGTCTCCTGAGAGGCTGGGTGAGAACTGCTCCCCATGCTGCCCAGTGTGGCAGGGGTCTCACCTAGACCCAGACGTGTCCAGAGCACCCTGCTCAGGGAACCAACAGGTAAGTGGGAGCATTCTGTACCTCCCCATGCCAATGGCTCCAGGGGATCCAGGGAAGTCACCCCTGGGAAGAAAGCAGCTGGTGCAGTTGAGCCAGCAAGTTCCATTCCACCACTGGAGAGGATGCTTGATGCAAGCCAAGAGCTGCTCCTGCTGTCCTGGGGTCTGATTAGCCCAGTAAGGCTGCAGCATCTCAAGAAGCAGGGGGAGAGATGGTTCCCTGTGTGTGAGGGTGCTGAGCTCCCTTTGGAGATCTCGGGGTAATCTCCAAACACACAGGTGTGCTCACGTGTGCTGAAAGCACCTCGTTTGGCTTTGCAGATGTGCCCTTGGTGCAGCTTTCTCCCCTGTATCCTTTGGACAAGGGAAGACACTTCACAAGCTCCAGCTTTGGGCAGTCAGGTCCAGCATCTCCTTCAGCATCACCCTTGACCCCCACCACTAACAAAGGGAAGGCAGGAGAGAGAGAGATGCCAGGCAAGAAACAAGGATGGTTTCTGGTTTCATTCTGACTTTTCCCTCAAGGAGAAGGGATGCCACTCAAACAGGAGCTAAAGCACACAGCAGACCAGAAAGGACTAAACCTAACAGCAGAGCTTGTCTTCTGCAGGGCTGGCCATAAAAATCACTGCTGCTCCTGATAGTGGCAACCAAGCAGCAGCAGCAGCAGCCGGCAGAGGAGGATCTTTGTGTGAGTTCATTGAATTACCACAGCCTAAAAATAGGCAGGCTGCAGAAAATCCCAGGGTGCCTCTGAGGCACCATCTGAAACAGTGGCTGGGGAAGCTAGGGGTGATGTGGACAGACAGACAGACAGACCACAGAGTGTCAGAGTAGGCTGAGGAGCAGCTCCCATGTCACTGCTGCTCAACCAGGAACTAGCAGCGGGGGTAGGATATTTTTGGTGCTCTCTGCCTCAGGGATGCTCTGTTGATCCCTCTTGGCACAGCTAACCTGGGCTCCTCTGCCCACCATGAGCCTCTTATCCTGATTTCTACCCCCCCCCAAAAAAACCCCTTCTACAACGTCCAAGCTCTGCTTGGTGGGGACGGGGAGATGGTTGGGGGGCTTCAAGGGCAGTCCCAAAAGTGGGGGGTGCTGATGTCCCTGTGCACTGCTGCACTTTCCAACACTCAGCCCAGCTGTGCCTCAGTTTCCCTAACTGCAGATCCAGCTCTTTGCAGACACTGACCAAGCAGTGCCAGTGTGCTGGTAACTCAGCACAAGACCTTCTGCAAGTTTCCTTAGAGCAGATCCCCCCAGCCCTGGGGTGTGCAGAGCAGGGCTCCTGACTGTTCCTGCTTTGTGCCTTCTGGTCCCCCCGACCCCAGCAAGCCCAGCTTGAAGAAGAGCATCCTTGGGCCTGGCTTTACAATATGTGGTGTCCTTCTGCCTCAGAGCTGCAGAAAAAACACACTTACAGCTCCTGGCTGCTTAACTCTGGATGAGTCTTTCCATAAGGAACAGACAGTGAAGCACGGAGGGTAGAAGAGTGTGGAGGCCACATCCTAAGCTAGCACATCCCAGTCTCCTCCAGCATGGTCTATGCACTCTTCTCATCCCAAACAGATTGGGTCACCACGCTTTTCCCAACAGGAACCATGTCAGTGCTCATCACCTCAACATCAGCAGGGGTCATTGCAGCACTTGGTCCTACACCAACCACAGTTTCAAAACCACTTTCTCAGCAGAGAGAGAGGAAAGGCAAACCAGGCCCATCTCCTCCTTCCCACAGCATAGGGTAAGAGGGAGCAGCCCTGGCAGCAACTAATGAGAACACAGGTTTCAGTTCAGCTTCTATCAGACATAATGAAGACAGCTGCTGTGAGGAGCAGCCAGGCCAACAGCTTAGCTCTCCACACACAACGCTGATGGAGGAAGAACAACAGATGTCCAAGAGGAGCTCTTAGGTACCTGGCTGAGATGAACCATCAACTGGCTTCCACCACCACTGCTCTCTCTCACCTCTGTGCTTTTGGGCTCTGTTTCTCCTTCCAGACCCCAGCTGAAGCTAGACATAAACAGGAAGAGCTCATCCCAAACCCCCTGAAGCAAAAACCTCCAGCATCCCAGAAAGGCTGGAAGGAAGGCCAGGTTCTAGCACTCACCGTGGTCTGAGCCACCTATTCATCCCTGCATTGCTTTGGCAGAGCCCCAACAGCAACGAAAACCCATCAAAGGACCTGGGAAACCAAACCAAGCTGTGCACAGATGAGAGGAGCTCCAGCAGAAAAAACCCAGAGATTCAATTGGCTTGGCAAGAGAGATGAGAGCCTGATCTCCTGCCGAGTCCATTTTGAAAGCTCCGCTGGGGTTTTTTTAATCCAGCAGGAGATTGCTGCTGCCTCCCAGGGTCTAAGCCTTTTTGTGACAGACCTGCAGGTTGCCAAGCAGAAATGAAGTCAACTGTCAAGTTCCCGTGCAGGCTGGCACGGCCTTTCCTCCAGCATCTCCACAGCAAGGCTGCTCTTGGAGAAAGGCAGAGATAGCCACCTTCTGTCTGGGCAAGGGGACGAGGCAACGCACCAAGATGACCCAAGTTTTGGCTGGATGGAGCAAGAGCTGCTCCCACACAGCTCCTCTGTCCTGACCCACCCCAGGTGGTGTGGCGGTGGGGGAGAAAGCCCAGGATGTGCCAACAAGCAACACAGGAGGGACACGGGAAGGAAGGGATCGCCACGACTCCAAAATGCCATTGGAAGAGAGGCAAAAAAGCTCTTTTGGTGACACTTACCATCCTCTGTCTCCTGCCAGACGATGCCCTCCAGGTTGACGCTGGTCCCGGGCTCGCAGGGGCCCAGGCACTCGGGCTCAGTGGCCAGGGCCACGTCGCAGGTGTTGACCCCCACCGAGCGGGTGCGTACCATGATCTGCTCACAAGGCGAGGAGATGTCATTGTTGACAACGGGGACGAGGAGGTGCAAGGGCAGCACCGCAGGAGTAGCAACTGGAGATTCCATCTGTGGGGAAGCAGAAACGTGCTGGTCACCAGCAGGAACATGGGAAGCAGAAGAAATGTCAACAGGCAGCTACGCTCCTGGAGAACCTCAAAGCCAGGGCTGCCACCTTCTCAATGCCTGTGGCAGCAGGCAAAAGTCCTAGGCCCCCGCAGAGGGGACAGAGCTCACAGTTCTCTCCCACCCTGACCAGCCCATGCTCATGGAACCCTGAAGAGCTAGCGCTTTGTAGTAATACAGACCACACCCAAAGGTCCCTCTGCAGGAGATATCTGCTCTCCTGCTTGAAAGAGTTTGTGCCAAGTTCCTTCCAGGACAGTGCAGTCACCTCTGGTGAAGATGCCTTTTGGCTATTGCTCAGCTGTTATCTTAGTCAATGACTTGGGACCTGATGGCTCATTAGAAGACAAAAAATATTACAGGCTTCTGCTCAACTAGCAGGACAGGACAAACGGGGAGTTGTCTGCCTCCAGCACCCATGAAAGCCAACAGCCTCTCACTCCCAAATCAACTCTGGGACCATCATTCAGATCACATCCCTCCTTCTTTGTGCAAGAATCCACTTCAGAGTCTGATCTGGCCGATGGCTTAGCCGAATGTGCCAGCCAACACGCCCTCCTTGACCACAGAAATCACACCTCATGGCCAACACACCAACTGAAACCTGGGCCAAGCTGCCCTGCTGCTAACAAGCCAAGCTCTTTGGTCACTCTGCCATGCTAGCCAATGACAGCAGTTTTAGGAGAAGGATGCCTGATGGGCTGGTTCTGCTGCTGGCCAGGGGAAGGTAGGGTGGAGCCACAAACATGACCCATGTGGAGAACTCCGAGATCTTCTGGCTCTGCCAGGGCAAGTGGATTTGCTCCTCTGGCAAGAGAACACAAAGCACCCTCTGCCTGCATGCCTCCAGCCCTCTCCTTGTCCTTTTGCATCCATCCTCTGTCTGGAGAACTTGTCAGACCACATCTACCCCACTGAGCATTAAAGACGACCTGGAAAGGTCTTGAGCAACAGTGGCTTGACCACAGGGTCCCCTCTGCCAGCAGCACAGCTCATGCTCTACAGCTCTTTTCCCCATACACCACCTCCAACCCCACTCCGTCAGGACCAGCTCTCCATCACCACCTGCTTCCAAGGCTGTACCACAGCTGGTGCTTCAGCTGCTTCCCATGGGATTTGAGGGTGGGTTTGGCACAAAACCCTCCACAAGCCTGCTGGAGAGGACAAATCCCCTCTCCAAAGTTCAGCAACCTCACCCTCCACATCTCAGTGGATCCAGGGCCAGAAAGACAGTCAAAGAAAGCAGAAGGCTCCTTTGAAGGAGCTCAAGAAGATAAATCACTCCTCAATGCCCCATTTTGCAAAGCCAAAGGCAATCTCCTCCACTGCAATAGCTAGGGAGGGTCCAGGCAGCGCTGCTGGTGCTTGTGGGCAGCAGAGCCAGAGCCCTGGTGGGGTTGGGCAGTGCTCATCCTATTGCCCCCAGAGCAGTGGCTGCAGGGGCAGGCCAAGGGCTGTGGGTTTGGAAACCACTCAGCTTCCTTCCAGTTTGTGACAGAAAGCCCAGCACAGCCCAGGAGCATTTAATTACAGTTCCAGCTCTGCTAATTATCGCCCGGTCACATTCGTAATCTGCATTATGCCACGGTGCATAATAAGCAGCTCGCTGAGATCTCTCTAATGAGCGAGGAGGCTTGATGGGATTTCATATTTCACCCTGCACTGGAACAAACAGACACTCCTTTAGCAACCGTGGGGGGACAAGGTGGCTCTCCTGCTCCCTTGCCTGAAGCTCAAGAGCAAACTAAAAGAGGTCCAGGGTGGCTCTCCATGGGCAAGGACAGGAACAGAGCTGCCTCGCTAGGACAGATCCAAGACCAGCCAAAAGCCATGCCGGAGGCAGAGACAGATGGATCGGCCTCTGGATTCATCCCCCACTGCATGTGTCTTATCTCCTAGTGCCACAGCTTTTCATCCTCTTGCTTTATGGAGCAAGGTCAGGATATTCACCTGCTGGTGGCTGCTGGAGGGCCAGAGGCAGCCGAGGCAACCCCAGGTGCCACAGGGCAGCTCTGTGGCTGCTCGCCCCACTGGCAGGCACCCAGCTCTCTTTACTAGGCCAGAAGCCTAGGGAGATGCTGGCCCCGGGGCCGGTGGGCAGCACTCATATCCTCGAGCAGGGCCTTCTGCATCTCCTCCAGCTAGCTGGCCAAGATCTCCAGCTCCCCATCATAAGCCCTGCACCCTCCTGCCTCCCAGCCCCAGCACACAACATCCCCTCAGCAAACCACTTCAGGTTTCTGGGCCCTAAATCCCCTTTGCAGAAGGAAAATGTCTTTCTCTTTGCGAGCACAAACACAGCTGCGACCTGCTCGCTGCCGGAGGGAGCCTGTGTGCCTCCAGCCACCCCTCTGCGAGAGTGAGGTGGGGTGAAGCTTCCCCGTACCAGCACTGCCCGTCCGCGCCCGCCCGCCGCTGCCTTCCCTCATGAAAGCTCTTTGTGTTTCTGGTGGAGGCTTTCCCATCACGAGGAACGTGCTTTCACCACCGCCGAGGACAGAAGTGGAACGGAGCCAAGCCCAGGCGGTGGCCAGCACAAGCGCTGCTCGATGGGGGGGTGGTGGTGGGGAATAGAGCAAAGCCACTGCCAGTCCGAGGGATGGGCTCCTGGTGGCTCAGGAGTACTCTTCCACACAGCCCTTGCTCTGGGGGAAAAGGGTCCCACAAGAAAGGAAGCAGGGTGGTGGGGGCCAGCATGGGGGAGTTAGGGGGGTGCACACAAAGCAGCTCCTGCCATCTTAGAGCTGTGCCACAGCAGTTTCCTTAACATCTGCTGCCGTTAAGGAGGCTTCACAGCAGCAGTTAGCTAATGGGAGAAAGAGAAGACAACATAAACTAAACCCACCATACTAATTTTGATGTCTATTCCTAAATCACTCTAAGGTCTGGTTAAGCACTGGAACAGGCTGCCCAAGGAAGTGGTGGAGTCCCCAGGCCGGGAGGTGTTCAGAAAACGTGTAGACACGGCACTTCTCAACATGGTTTAGTGGCATGGTAGCACTTGATGACCTTGGAGGCCTTTTCCACTCTTAACGGTTCTGTGGCTCTGTATTTATCAGTAGTTTGCTTTGCTCCCAATAATCAAAGTCAGCTAGGCCAGAGAAGTGCATTTGTCAGCAACAAAAGCCAACAGGTACACAAAAAACCCAGAAAAGAGCAACAAGCAGAGACACTTGTGGTGCACCTACAAGGACAGAGAGGGTGCAAACAACCCTGTGGTGTAGAGCACCCACAGAGCTGCACCCCATTTGTCAGTGAGGAGGTCCCCGCTGCAGTGGTCAGCATGAGACCACTGATGTGCCCGACATGGTGCTGGGCTCCCAGTGTATCCCCACATTAACAAGCTACAGGGTGTGGTGGCCCCATTTTCTCATCTAGAGGAGTCTTTCAGCTCCTGTAAATGCAGATAGACAACAAAAGCCATGGGGGGAACCTCATTACTGGTCACAAACTCCTAGCTGCTGTGTGCCAGGAGACAAAACATTGACCAAAATTGCTCCCATCAGGGGAACGTTGCTCAAGGCTGCAGCCAACACTTCCCATGTCACTGCATGGCTCAGTCTACCGTTTGGGAGCTTTGATGTTGTCACTTTTGTCCTGCTCAGTCCCCAACAGCTTTGCCTTCTCGGAGCAGGGCCTGGGAATGCGAGCTTCCAGCTCTTTGAAGATACATAACCAGGGAGCTCATAATCATCTTTGGTGGGCACCTCCAACTCTACAAATGACAGCACCTGAGGTGTCTCTCTCTCACCACTGATAACCTCATCAAGGATTTCAGAGAGTAACCTACAATTCAATCTCAAATCTACCTGCAAGCATCGCTCAACAAGCTCCAGCCTCACACAGAACTCCTGGCCAAGTCTTCCAGCAGCAACATCCTGAAAACGAACTCAAGGCACACAAGCCCAGGCAGTGTGGAGGAGGTCCCAAAAGACCTCCTCCTCAAATAGCACAGGTGGCAATGAACCCTGACTGTTTGCTGGCAGGATTTGTCTAGACCCCAGCAAGAAAGGAGCCAATAAGAGCTTCCAATAAAACCCAACATGCAGGGAAATAATGGGGGCACACAAGGATAGAGCCAGAAGCATGGTCTGAGGCACTGATCCCAACACTGTTGCCTGCTGCTTTTCCCCCTTGTTAGCTGGAGGCTGAGGCTGCAGACACCAAGATGTAAAACAAAACAAAACAAAAAAAGAAATCTGTTTTAGAAGCAAGTTTCCCTTCCCTGGAAAACCTCCAGCTTAAATAAACACAGCCAGTTATTGCTACGGGCTGCGGGAACGTGGGAGGGAGGACACTGGGCTTCTCAGTCTGCAAATCCAAGCCTGCAGGACATCAAGGCAGCTGGCCCAAGAACAAAGGGGGACTGGCATTTCCGACAGCCCCCTCTAGCACGAAGCTGTAAATGCCACAATGAGGAAGGATTAATGCTTCCTACATGGAGGGATCATGGGGAGTGGAGCAGGCTCAGCACTGCACTGCCCAAATTCACTCTGCCCAGAGGACAAGTGAGCACCTTGTGGCCTCTGTCACCATCAGAAGAGAGAGGCAAACTGGAGAGGAACTAAGGATTTTTAAGGAGCAGTGGTCTTTGTTTCCCTCCTTGGATGATGCAGCTTGACCTTGGTAAAGCCAGCCCCAGGCTGCATGGCAGGCTGGGAGGGCAAGGAGAAGCTCTGGACTGCTTCTGTCACCCAGGACTTTCACTGTAACCCTGAAACCAAACCAGAGAGACCAATTCACCACCATGCTCCTTGGTGGCTTGTCCCCAGTGCTCCTCACCGTCTGCTCTCACACCCTCAGGCAACTGCTTGAGACACACATCACCTCCCAGCCAGGAGGCTGTTGACAGCTCAAGGTGACAAAAAGGCTCTGCCTACAAGAGGCTGCCTGCATGTCCTGTCCTGGCCATGCCAAGCACCCTTGACCCAGCTCCAGGGTCCAGCTGTCCCCTCCACAGAGGAGCTTTGCCTCCATCCACACACACTCCTTCCCTGGCCAGCGAGCCCCTGCAGAACAGCAGGAGGAGATGGTGTCCAACCGGCCGGCAGGCACATTTCAAGCTCAGACTCATTTTTACCTAAACATTCTGAGGAGGACCTGGCTGGAGAAGTCTGCCCTAGCCATACACAAGCAAGGCCACAAGAACCAAAGGCTGGATGAAGCTCACAGCACCAGCACCACCGAAAACAGAGCTGGCCACCGTTACCGGGCGCATCGGGGAGCAATAGCCCAGCCAGTAATGCTGGGGCTACAACCTCCCACAGTGGCAGTGACAAGAGCCTGAGCCCAGACACTTGCACGGTATCAGTCCTGGCCACGCTGCTGAAGAAATGCAAATATCACCCAGCACGACCTCCAAACGAGCTGCTCTCTCTCTCCTCAGCAGAGAGGGGAATAAAATCCCTGCTTGAACACAACCAGCCTTATCTCAGTGCTTGCAGCGTTTCAAGATCAAGAGGAGGCAGACGCCACAGAGGCACAGTCTTGCATATCACCTCGTCTTCAATAAAGCCAGGAATAGTATCCAAGACAGACGCCCTGGCACCAAGTCACCTGCTCCAACCACTTACTAGACTATCAGATCTGCTCTAGGAAGGGAAGAAAAAAGGTGTCTCCAGCAGGAAAGACATAGCAAAGAGCAGCGATGAAAGAGGACAGCCGATGTGAACGAGAGACATGGGGAAAAAGACATCCAAGCTGGGACCTCTTGCATCAAACCAGGCGGCTGACTGAGGATGGGTTGTTGGGGTCTGGGCTCACCTACCACCACCAACTAACATTCCATGGAGAGGCCACATCTGGCTCTGCCTCCTTTACTGAATTCATGAGAAGCAGCTTGGTTGGTGATGAAAAGGGTAAAGATGCCATGTAGAAAGGTTCTAAAGATGTGTCTGGGTCAAGGTAGGGCAGAGATGGTTGGAAACAAGAGTATGACCACAGAGAGATTCAAACGTCCTTCGTGATGAGCAGCTCAGCCTTTGCACCCTCCCTCTGCACTACTGCTGCCATGCAGAGGCTGCTCCTGGTCACATAGAATCCCAGCATGGTGGGGATAGGAAGGGACTTCTGGGTATCATCTAGTCCAACACTGTTGCTCCAGCAGAGTCATTCACAGCAGCTTGCCCAGGATCACCTCCAGCTGGTGTTGGAGTCTCTCCACAGAAGGAGACTCCACAACCTCTCTGGACAACCTGGGCCAGGGCTCTGGCATCATCATAGCAAAGGAGTTTCTCCTCTTGGTCAGGTGGAACCTCCTGGCTTCCAGTTTGTGCCTAGACATAGTCTAAATCTCTTCTTTTAGTTTCAAACCATCACCCCTTGTCCTGTCACAACAAATCCTGCTCCCCATCTTTCTGATAGGTCCTTCCTTAAGTGCTGGAAAGCCAACGGAAGGTCTCCCTGGAACCTTCTCTCCTCCAGGCTGAAAAATCCCAACTCTCTCAGCCTGGACTCACACCAGAGAGCTTCCAGCCCTCAGATCATTTCTGTGGCCCCCTCTGGCCCCACTCCACCAGGTCCATGTCTGTGCTGTGCTGAGGACTCCCGAGCTAGCCCCAGCACTGCAGCTGAGGTCTCCCCACAGCAGAGCAGAGCAGAGCAGAGGCACAATCCCCTCCCTGTCCTGCTGGCCATGCTGTGGGGTTGCAGCCCAGAACACAATTGGCTTCTGTGCTGTGAGCTCACGTTGCCAGCTCCTGTCCTGCTTTTCATCCACCAGCACCCCCAAGTCCTTCTCCACAGGCTGCTCTCCAGCCCTTCATCCCCAACCTGGATTGATACTGGGAGGGTCCTTGAACCCCAGCCCCAGCTCACAATACCCACTACAACAGGTTCTACCAGCTGCCATTCCCCAGCTGCTCTCAACCAACCACCCCCATGCTCATTTTCTAACTAAGAGACATGCAGGCAGGAAGACCAGAAGCAAAAGGACCAGAGCCACAACAACAGTGAGGCATCTTCTGTTTTGGACCACGTGGAATTCATGGCCAAACCTGAGGAGGGCTTCAGTGGCACCATTACTACCAGCACTCTCTAACCAGCACATTAGAGGAGGCAAAGGAGCAACAGAAAAGGTTTCAGGAGCGCCTTGGTGCATCAGTCTCTGGAAGGAGGACATCAGCCCAAGGTGCCTTTCCCAAACCGCTTGCTGCGGTTCAATGCAGCTCCAGGCACCCTTAAAAGCCCACTGATGGCCACAGAAAACCCAGTTGAAGGATACAGAGGTTGCCAACAGCCAAAGCTAGAGACAACTCTAAACCCCAAAGCCACAAAGCTGGCAAGGGAAATGACAGGAGAAAGCAGCATCCTCTCAGCAAGCTGCTTTTAACCCTGCCAGCTCCCTGGTGGCCAAGGAGGCGATGGGGTCTGGCTCCTGCTACAGAGGTAGCACCACAGGTCCATCCAGGAATGACCCACCACTCCAGCATGTATAATCATAGAAACTTCTGGATTGGAAGAGACCTTCAAGATCATCAAGTCCAACCATAAACCCAACACTGCCAAGTCCCCACTAATGACAGAGCTTGGCATCTCCATCTAGCTAGACCAACAGGTCTGCCCTGCAGGTAATCCAGGAACTCCCAGGAGGTTCTACCAAAGCAATTAATCTCTGGGTTTAAGGAGAAGGATATTACACTTCAACTGAAGTTCCTACTGGAAGCATTGTTGTGCCCATGCCAGGTACACAACACTAGTGTGAACCCCAGACAGCAGGTTCCCACCACAGTTAGAGGTCTCCCTGCAAAGCCCCGGGCGAGGTCCTTCTCAGAGGATACCTGACTCCTTCACCTTCAAAGAGTTCAGAAAAACATGCTACTCCTGATTTGCTGGACACTACAACAGAGACTGAAAATAGGCCCTCTGGAGGACACTGGGTTCAGTTCTAGTCCCTTCATTAGGCATTGAGGTGCTGCAGTGTGTCCAGAGAAGGGCAACCAAGGTGGTGAAGGATCCAGAGCACAAGTGCTGTGAGGAGCAGCAGATCCTGATGACTCATCTACCTGGTCATGCAGAGCTGTTCTCTGCACTCAGTACTTTGTCCAGGGGATTTTTAAGCACCTGTAGATGAGAACTTAACACTTTCCCATAGAGGATCACTCAACAAATAATTCCTCCATTATGAGAGCTTTTGCTTCACAGTCACAATCCACATTTTCCTCCTAACTACATCCATTCAGCTTTCTTCCCTGTCTTTCCTCAAATGCATCTCTCTGAGGCAGCTCTGAGCATGGTTCATTTTGGTGCAAGTCTTGGGTCCATCTCCTCCCTTCTACCTTTACTAGGGTCCAGTTCCAGACTGAACTTGTTGGTAAATTCTGAGCTGTCTCCCCTCTGGTTGACTTATCTCCACTGCAACTTTCCAAACAGAAGAACCTTCTGCAAGACACTGTGTCTGGATGGACATCATCAGTTAATTAATAAATGGTTTAAGTGTTAATGCTCTGACTTTGCACAGTGCTTGCATGGCCGTGCCCTGGAGTTTCTGCTTGCTGGGCACACAGTCCAGGGACCACCATTCTCCCCATCCACCCCAGTACCCAGGGACCACCATTCTCCCCATCCACCCCAGTACCAGGGACCACCATTCTCCCCATCCATCCCACTATCTAGGAACCACCATTCTCCCCATCCATCCCACTATCTAGGGACCACCATTCTCCCCATCCATCCCACTATCTAGGGACCACCATTCTCCCCATCCACCCCAGTACCCAGGGACCACCATTCTCCCCATCCACCCAAGTACCCAGGGACCACCATTCTCCCCATCCATCCCAGTATCCAGAGAAACTGCATTGCTAGCACTCATTCCTGGGCAAGAAGGGACAAAGTCTAGCCCTCAAGCCACCACCACCACCACTCTGTCCTTACCAAGTCAAAGGTTCCATGATGGACAACACAACTGCATGCAAGATGAAGTTTTGTTACACTGCTAAGAAGCCAAGTTTTACATCTGGAAAAGCATGAGAAATGATGTGGGAAAAAAAAAGCCCTGGTGCTTTCAGAGAAGAGCCTAGAAAGAACTAGATGGGGTGTGGGGTGAAGGATGGGCTTGAACTTGTGGGTGCTTTCATCACCCAAGCTGTAAATGTGGCACGGGAACAGCTGCACCTTCCACAACAGCCAAACCCACAGCCCTGGGTTGTGTCTCCTAACATCCAAGGGCTGTAAATGGGTCCAAAAGCAAATGTCAGCCATGCTTGGAGTCACCCTGCCAGAAAAGCAGTGGGAATATGGAGTTACAGACAGACAAATCAGTTGAGCATTATCCCAAGGTGGTCCTTCCAATGATGTAGAACAGGATCATCTCCAAGATGCTATCCTAGCATCGCTGAATGATGTGGGTTGGAAGGGACCTTCAAAAGATCATCTACTCCAACCCACCTGCCCTGGGCAGGGACATCTCTCACTAGATGATGCTCAGAGCCCTGTCCAACCTGGCAACGAATGATGAAGCATCTACAGATTCTCTGGGCAACCTGTTCCAGTGCCTCACCACTCAGCATACAGGATGTGTTATCTCCAACCTAAATCCACCCTCTTGGTCTTCATCCATGCCACAAGGCCTAGGGTTTCCCTTAAACAAAGAGATGGCCCAAAGGTGCAAAGCACTGTCCTGTTTACCATAGCCACTGGGAAACCAGGTTCTAACAGGCTGAGATCAGCTGGCAAAAGAGACCTGGAGACAGAGCCAGGAGTAGCCACTTCACTCAGCCATGTCTACACAGAGCCATCCTTGTCTCTCTCAACCACAGTTCAGTTGGGACACAGTAACAGAGAAAGGGGAACGTAAGTTTTGTCCTGATGGCTCTTCTCAGCAGAGCAGCAACATCACTCAGCTCTGGACACCTCAGGGCTGAAAGAGACATGGACAAACCACAGGAAGCTGAGAGAAGATGAACAAGTGTAACAAGGCTGAAGGGATTGGTTTGGAAAAAGGGATTGAAAGAGCTAAATATGGATAACTTGGTTCAGTGACAGCTATGTGAGGACACAGTCATCATCTACAGACACATGGGGGATGAAAACATTGAATGGAGAGTGAGGACTTACGCAGGATGATGCAGAGGGTGACAGCAAGGAGGAATGGAATGAATCAAGGAGAGGAACATTTAAGGCCTTGGCCAGAGCTTCCTGGCAGTGAAATTGTTCCTAAGCACACCAGTATTTTCCAAGTAGGAAAATCTTTGAACCTTCTACTGCTCCCTCCCTTCCCCCTTCTCCATGTCCCTCCATCAGTACCACAAGACACCTCCATCGCTCCCCATGGCACCCAAGTGCTGCTGACACCCCAGATCTGCCCAGAGAGGTTGTGGAGTCTCCTCTGGAGAGATTCCAACCCTACTGGGAGGTGATCCTAGACAACCTGCTGTGGGTGGTCTTGCTTTAGCAGGGGGGTTGGACTGGATGATGCCTAGAGGTCCCTTCCAGCCCCCACCACGCTGTGATCTTGTGGTTCTGTGACAGAGCAGCTTCAGTGCACAAGCCCCATTCTATGGCTGAAGCAGGAGGGTCCACAGACAAGGAGCTCAGAAAAAAATCCTCCTCTCATCACAAGATTCACCTCCAAACAGCAGCTGGTGAGCTGGAGTATCTTCCAAGCAGTTCTCCTGCATAAGAAACCCAACAATCTTTGTCTACAAACACCATTTGGCCCTGAAGGTCTTGTGGACTCTTGTCTACAAGGCATGAGAAGCCAAGTGCTTTGTGCTCATACCTCTAACACTGGCTTGGGGAAGGGGCAGGATGGAAGCAGAGAGCACAAGGTCCCTGCAAAGTGGGGTGCATCTCCTAAGCCACTGCCCGGCTCCCGGGGACCATCACTTTGAGGGCACCAGGGCACTGAAGCCAGCTCCAACACTTGCCTTGCTGGCATGCTGAGACACATGAGCTCTCATCCCCTCGTTCAGACTGTGGGGTGCACACAGCTGTGGAGCTGAGGAAGTGAAGCAAATCCCTTCACTGGTCTGGAGGGCTAGAGGAGGGCAGGAGTCACAAAACCAGGAGGACTTCACATGCATTTTGCAGCCTGGTCCTCACGGCTCCTGGTGAGGCTCAGTTCCAGGGCGAGACACACGGATGTCAGACGTGACAAGCAGCAAAGTCTAGGAGGGGTTTCAGATCTATTTATCCCTCAGGCAAGAGGAGACATCTTCCTCCATCTATTTAATATTGAAGAGCTCTTTTGGTATGATTTGCACGTCCCAGCCCCTGCAGGCTGCACGTTTAGGAAGCTGCCTGCCTGGCTCTCATCTCCTCCTCTTTACAGGGTTTGCTCAAGTTGCCAGGAGAGGTCCTGGTGGTTTCCAGACACAAAGCCAGCTCTGTTCCGTGGCCTGATGGGCAGACTAGAGGAGGAGCGCGAGCAGGAAATAAGCCCAATCATATGATATAGGAGGATGTGGGTGAGCAAGAGGAGGCTGTCACCACGCACGTTCCACACAGGGTGGCTACAGAGTAGGAACAAGTGCGGTGCTGCTCTTTGGGCACTGGGAGGAGAGGTTTCCAGGCATCACCTCTGTCTCCCTGGCACACAAGATGGAAACCTTATGCTAAAATGAGGGATGACAATGGGTTCCACAAGTGCAGCTCCCCAAATCACAGTCTCACCTGGGCTGGAAGGGACCCACTAGGATCACTGAGTCCAGCTCCTTAACCTATGCAGGACTTCCCAAGAATCACACCACGACTTTCCAGCAAGTTCTTCTCAAACAGGTGATTTTTAAAGCAGCACCAGCCAACAGTGACAGACACTGTGCTCCCTCCAGTCCCTCAAGGGACAGTGTGTGCCCACGTCTAGCAGCACCAGCTGGGAACAAACCTTCAGAACACAGCAATTCCCACAGAAAGCTCTCCAAGTCAGCTCCTGAGGGTTTTAGATTATTCTTAACCAGACACTGCCTCTCTAACCCTCAAGCACAACCATGCCTGGTGACAGACCTTTCTGACCCCAAAGCAACACAGCATGTGCTCATACTGAATCACACAGTGGCTCAGGCAGGCAGGGACTTAAAAGCTCACCCAGTCCAACCCCCTTGCAATCAGCAGGGACATCTGCAACCAGAGCAGGTTGTTCAGAGCCCCAGACAACCTGACCTGGAATGGTTCCAGGGACAGGGGAAACATTCATGGTGTTGAATGATGAGTGCAAGAGGAGGAGGTATGAGCTTTTGCACATGAACCCACAGGCTCCCATCACCTGCCACCCCACGGGCAGAGGTGCTTTTCACCACCCAGAGGTGGAAAGCAGGCCTCCCTTCTTCGGCTCAAACCCTGCTTCTCAGTGCTTCTGCTCTGATCAAAAGCATCTGCCAGGAGGAGGGTGAGCTGAGCTAAGTTCTGCCCCAGGAGTGTGGGCTTCACTGCACTGGAGGGAACATCCCACCCCGAGCCAGGCTTTGCCAATGAATCCTCCCACACTGCAAGCCTGGTCTGCACCCACCAGGACCACCCATCACAGCTTTGCTCTGAGTTACAGCATTCAGCACTGTCCATTGTTAATGCTCCAAGCACAAGGGCACCTCTACTCCTCGAGCACCTGACCTCCTCAAGCAGCACAAGCCAAGCCCCAGGCACTTGTCCTGGGTCCGATTTCTCCTTGCCAAAAAAAACCCCACCCTTGTGTCAACTGTGGTGACTTGCAAACCCCACGTTGGACCCAGGAGCTGGACACAGCTGGGCTGTGATGCCTGAAGGTCTCACCTGGTGAGTTTTGTGGCGACAACCGACAGCCGCCGGCAGGTGAGCAGCAAGGCTGCAGAGGATCGATCAATCACGGGGAAGCTGAGCAGCCAGGGAGAAAAGGAGATGAGCAAGAAGAGCCAAGCCACACCATAACTCATCACCTGCAAGCTACCTACCAGCCAAAGAGCAGTGGAGCCAGGCTGGAGGCTTTCAGCACATCTAAGGGAGAGGAGCTTTGTGACTCGCATGGCAGGACCACGCCGCCCTCAGCCATGCTCCTCCTTGGGAGTACTCAAGGTAAAAATAGAAAACCAGCTTCAAGTGGCTGCTTCATTGGCTCCTCTGGACCACAGTGAGGGGAAGAGCCTGTATCTGACATCCAAATAAGCCCCCACCAAAAGGGGATGCTGACAACACCCAGGGCTGAAGCTTTCTTCCAGCCCAATTAAGCTCCAGGAAGGTTTTTAGCCTCTAACCTTGCGTTTCGCAGGCTGCAGGCAGGGATACCCACGGGTCACCGAGTTCCAGCTAACGAGAAATCAACTCCTCTTCACCACAGAACAAAGCCCAGTGCTCGTTTGGAATCCAGGCAGAGAACAGCCACCACCAAAAAGGCACCAGCTGCTGCACCTCTCTCCACCCAGCAGCACCTTCTGCACGGGCAAGTGCAAAACCAAAGATGCTCAGGACTGGTGGGCACACAGGTTGGGGCAGAGGTGAGGCTGGAAGCCAATCAAGGTTACAGTTTAACCAACATGCTGGATTTTTAGCCAGCATCCCTAAAATAAAGGTGTCGCTAGAGGCAGAGCCACCATAAGCAAGCCCAGATCTTCACCAGTTGTACTCCTCACTCTGTTGAGATTTCATTGATCAAGTTCAGAGCCAGCTAAGGCAGAGCAATCCTGATGGCATGGAAAAGAGCACAACAGCAAGAAACAGAGGCATGGAGCACCACAGGGGCCACGCTCGAGGCACCCCACCATCTACTGGACTTTGTGGGACACCACAGCCCTCAACCTGGACACCTACCATTACAAATCAACCATTCCACTAGGGCCAGGAGGGATCCTGGTGTTCACAGGCAGCCCATGGAGGAGAACATGAGTCCTCTTTGGAAAGACACAATGGAGTCAGAAGCCAGAGCCTGGAGGATTTTTAAGCCCAGCACAGGGGAGCCCCTGAGAAAACAGGGAGTGTCAACATGGCAGCCCAAGCACCCCAGTTGGCTGTGGGCTCAGTGAGGGAGACCGAAGGCATCTGCTGAGCACCCCCAATGCCTGCACACAGAGGCTCTGAGCTGTGGAGGTAAAAAAAGCCCACATGGTGAAAGCACTGGGGTTCATTATCTGCTGCCTATGTTTTTCCACCTCCTCCACGCTCCCCTCCTGTCCTGATGAGAGGTGGGAAGGGATCGGGGAGCTCCTTATCTGCTCCCTGGGGCTTTCCACACCCCAAGTGTGGTTTCGAGGGATGATTCAAAACTCATCTTGCCCAAGAAATGCTGAGGGTTCAGAGCTGGCCTGGAGGCCACGTGTGGGCATCACATGCTGTTCAAGTCATCCTCCTGGCCACTTCCATAAAGGGAATCCCCTAGCCTACACCACCACATTGTCAGGCTCCATGGGAAGTTGGTCCCACAGTGTTTCTTGGCAAATGGTGAGATCAGAAAACATACATGGTTTAGAGCCAGAGAGGAGGGTGCCCAGTTGGATTCACACCAGGGGACACTCTCTGGGCAGAGTTATGCAAGCAGGGAGAGATGTGGGGTGCAGACTAGCAGAGAAAAAAGCCTTCCTCCGTTCTATTAGCAACCTCCCTTTCCCTCCCAGAGCAGAGCAAATGTCTTCTGTGCCCTATATGGCCTCCATGCCAGCAGCTATCCTGAGAGATTACTGAGCTGGGCTCCTGTTCCTTTAGCTGAGCATCTCCCACAGTCCACAGCTGTCACTCTTCTCCTGTTCAGAACCAAGACACCATAACTCATCAGTCATCCAGCTTTAGCTGCTGCACAAATGATCTCCAGCCCTGAAAGATGTCCAACCCATCAGTCATCACAACCTCAGCCTGGCAGCTTTGGGACAGCCTGGAGCAGAGGCACGAGGCAGAGCGTGGCCAGCCCTGGCTCTGCTGGCCAGGCACTGACCCACGCAAACCTCACGGCTAGGGAACATTGCTCCAGCGCTGGCAACACCAGACACAGAGGAGCCCCTGTTCATGCTGCCTTAGGAGCGCTTCCACTTCCCCTCACAGCACAGGCAACTGCATCCCACCCTTCTACTAAAGCCCACCCTGCCCAAGCACGAGCTCTGCCTTTGCCCACCCAACGCTACGTGCTCTCCAGTCTGGATGCGGCCACGCTAGCACAGCCAGTGCCATGAGTCCTCCTGGAGGCCAGGCCCCACTTGGGGTTTCAGCTCCAACATCTCATGACCGTACCAAGGCTGTGAGAGCAGCAGGATGCTCTGGACCAGGAAGACCAGCCAAAGAAACCAACAGGAAGGGCTCCCCACCTCCTGCTTCCTCCATATCAGTCTTCTTCAGCCTGGGAGGCTTTGCCCAGCACTTGATCAAGCTGACATCGAGAGCATCGCGCTTGCAACCCGAACCCCGGTCCCCAAGCAAAGGAAAAACCACATCTGCCATTAGACATCAGCCAATAGAAGCCAGACATCTCTGCTCCAGCCTGTTGGCACCCTCAGGAGCAGCCAGTCAAGCAGCCACCTTCTCAGGCCAGGAGAGACGCCCCTGCTCCAGCCCTGGCTCAGACACGTCCCCCTCTCCTGGGACCATACAGCTGTGGCCCACCACTGCAGGCATGAGCCAGCCACCGTGGGGACCAGAGCTGCTTTCCTGAGCCAGCAGCTCCCACCTCCTTGCAGGCAGGCAGAGGAAGACCTCAGAGGAGGGAGACGAGCGCAGAGGCTGCAGACACATCTTGTTTTAATTGCATCAGCAACCACTAAGCAATTAATGGCAGGGAGAAGGAGGAGGAACAGGGCAGTGGGAGAGAGAAAGGGACACAGCAAGCCAGGGGAAACAATTTACTCTTTCCCTAAGGAGAGGGGCACTATTTACAGCCTCAGATTGCAGCTGCAATGGCCTCACCCGCTGCATCCTGCTCCTACAGCATCCCTTTTGCAGTACCCAGACCTCTAACGTGGCTTCCTTTGTGCTTTAAACCTCCAAGTCTTTTTCCTGAAGTCACCTCTCAGCCCCAAAGGGAGGTCCCTGACCCCTCCCACACGCTTCCTAAGAGCCACAAGCCATCACAAAACCCCAACTCGTGCAAAACACCATCGCCAAGGGCAAGTAGAGTCAGGAGATGGAGCCTCCCACCACCATGCTGAGGCTCTGGTCTGCAAAGGTACCACAGCTCCCACCCAAAGCACAGCCCACGCCCCATCATCACCCCCTGCCTGTCCCATCGACCGCAGCAAGTGGGAGACTGAAGCTCTTTCCCGGGAGACATCATCCTTCAAAGCCTCCATGGCTTGATCCCAGAGATCACAGCTCCCCACACGCAGCCTGGAAAGCAGAGGCTCTGAGACGCCAGCAAAGCATCATCACTGAAAAGCAGCAAACCAAGTGCCAGGATCCATGACTTGGTCTTTAGCCACGAGAAGCAGATGCTCAGGGTAAAGCCTGAAGACAGCAGCACCGACAGCTCGAGCAAAAAACCTCCAAGGAAGAGGAAATGAAGCAGGAGCTCTGATCCCCAGCTGCAACAGCCAGCCCTCAAAGGAAAGCAGACTAACATGGAAAGCATCCATTGGAATTGTACACCGCCCGGTCTGCAGCCTTCTCACCTAAGCCTCCTTCTCTTCATCCCATCTGGCAGCTCCCGGCTGCTCCTGAAGAGCCAAGCCAGGCAGCGGTGGTCTCCTGGTGGCCAGCTGAGCGCAGACAGGGCTGGCAGCTCCGCTCTCCTCTGCTCCTGCTCTTGGAATAAAGCACTACGGCAATTTTTTGCTCTGTTTAGCGAGTGCTGGGGACTGCCAGCGCTCACAAAGCTCCAGGCCTGAGCATGTCCCCACCGAGTGATCCCTGCCACACACAATGGCTTTCGGCTCAGTAACAGGCCAGGGCTGACATCAAGGGGGATTCACCCCCACCCCTGCTCCCTACAACAGCAGGACAGCCTGAGACACCCCAAAACTCAGTGCCGGTAACTCCTCGCACGTAGAGGCAAGCAAAGCCCTTGGCCAGATTCCAAGCTCTCCTCCTGCTGGTGCCTTCAAAAAAGTCCAACGAGCTGGGTTCTGAATCCAGGTATGCTTGGAGGAAAGCTGCCAGCTCCAGGAGGAAGCTGGCAGGAAAGGCTCAGCTGGCAGCAGAGGCTTCTCCCCAAGGATACCCATTGGAATAGCCTGCTGGCCACCCCTAAAGGAAAGGCCACAACGTTTCACTGCACTGATGCCACTGTTCTAGAGAAAAAGGTGCACACCCCATTTCCAGAATGTGATTGCTCCTGGGACAGCTCATGCCTGATTATGGCAGATCCATGGAGATCTGGTCCATCTGAACCCCTATGAGGTGGAAACCACCTCAAGGCTGAGTACCAGGCAACTACTCAAAATTGAAGCTTTGCTAAAACCATCCTCCACCCATCAGTCTTTGGCTTTTAAAGAATTAGGCTGCCTGTTGGGGTTGGGCAGCAGTTCTAGCTTTTCACAGAATGGAGATCATCCAGTCCAACCCTCCTGATCAAGCAGGGTGACCCACAGCAGCTTGCTCAGTATCACCTCCAGCTGGTGTTGGAGTCTCTCTCCAGAAGGAGACTCCATAACCTCTCTAGGCAGCCTGGGCCAGGGCTTTTCCACCCTAACAGCAAACAAGTTTCTCCTCCTGGTCAGGTGGAACCTCCTGGATTCCAGTTTGTGCCCAGTGCCCCTTGGCACCGCTGAGCAGAATCTGACCCCAGCCTCTTTCCCCCACCCTTTAGCTCTTGCTCAGCATTGAGCAGATCTGCTCTGGGGCTGCTCTTCTCCAGGCTAAGCAGCCCCAGGGCTCTCAGCCTTTCCTCCTGCCAGAGATGCTCCAGTACCCTCATCATCTTCCTAGTCTCCAATGGACTCTCTCACTAGTTCCTTGGCTCTCTTGAACCGGGGAGCCCAGAAGTAGACCCAGGATTCCAGCTGTGGCCTGACTAGGTCAGAAAAGAGGTGGAGGAGAACCTCCCTCGACCTGCTGGTTACCCTTCTCTTTATGCACTGCAAGACACCATTGGCCTTTGCAGCCACAACAGCACGTTGCCAACTCATAGTGAACTCCTTGCCCACCAGCACTTCCCCCAGTTCCTTCTCTGCAGAGCTGCTGACCTTCCTAGCACGTCAACCCCTAAGCTGCACTGGTACATAGTTCTTTGCCCAAGAAAGGTTAGACCAGATGATCCTTGAGGTCCCTTCCAATCTGGTGTCTGTAAGGAGACATCCACTCTGCCACAAAGAAGGCAGGCAGAGGGCTAAGCCATGCCTCCAGCCTCCAGTTTATCAGAGCTACTTTATCTGCTCATCCCTTGAGAAACCCTGTCAGAAGAGGAGAGGAGAAGGGTCATGGAAGAAAGCCTGCCCTGCCTCCTCACCCCAGGCAGACTCTGATCACACAGATCCTCTGATGGAGGAGCAACTGGGAGCTTCACGGCGGATATTGAATTAGCCAAGAAGCAGGAGAGAGGCAGGAAGCACCGGCAGGGGCAGGCAGGGATTCCGAAAGCCGAGGACCTGCCTTTCCAGGTCACACATCCACAGGAGCCTCGCTGCCTCCTCCACGGGCGGGGAGCCAGGCCCATTAGCTGTCATATGCTGCAAGCCACGGTGCCAGCAGCCCAGCCAAGATCACCCAGCTTGTTTGAGGGGAGGGAAAAAAAAAAGGAAGCAAAGCAAAGCAAGCAAACCACGTAGGTGCAGGCAGGCAGCTTTTGTTCAAGCCCTTGCTTGCCCGTGGTAGGTGAGCGAGCACATCAGCCTGCGCGGAAGCATGCAGTGCCCGGAGGCTGATCCTCCATGAGCTCCTGGAAAGCGAAGGCAACCAGCAGGCAGGAGCACTGTTGATGGGAGCAGCTCTGCAGCTGCCCGACACCTGCCCAGGGTTGCTGTTCTCTCCCACCTCGACTCACCCCAAATTCGGCCCCGGGGTTTTTTTTGCAGCGTTCCAAAGGCACAGTTGGCTGCTCTGACAATCCCAACGCTGCCTAGACACGGAGCCAAGAGGTGACTGCTTCTACGCTGCCAGGAGAGGAGCAAGCAGCAAAACAGCTTGTGTGAGAAGAGGAGGTTCACAGGCCCACTCTCACAGCCATGGGGATCCTGCAATTAGCCCATGCTAACAAGGGCAATGCTTTGTTTTGTGTAAAGAACAAAAATGGAGAAATCAATTTTCAGAAATTCAAACTTGATATGGAATTTCCTGCAAATCCCCTTTCCTCTGCCAGGCCAGAGGGATAAGCTGAGGATCCTGCACTTGGGTCACAACAACCCCATGAATGCTCCAGGCTTGGGACAGAGGGGCTGGAAAGCTGCTGCTGGAAAAGGACCTAGGGGTGTTGGTCTACAGCAGCTGAAGATGAGGCAGCAGTGTGCCCAGGTGGCCAAGAAGGCCAACAGCTCTAGTGTGGCAGCAGGACTAGGGCAGGGATTGTCCTCCTGCACTGGGCACTCGGGAGGCCATACCTCAAATCCTGAGTTTAGTTTTGGATCCCACACTCCAAGAAGGACACTGAGGTGTAGGAGTGTGTCCAGAGAAGGGCAGTGAAGCTGGTGAAAGCTCTAGAGCACAAGTGTTGTGATGCAGCCACCCTGTGGCAAGATGCCATGTGCTATCCCCTCAGGGAGTCTTGGAGCCATCCCTCCACATGGGATTAAGAATGGGAAAAGGTTTGCAGTGCATGTTTGACAGCCCTGGGGAGCAAGTTCACTGCAAATCCCGTCAGTTCAGAAGCATATTTCATCCAGAGTTTTAAAGATTTATTTATTGTATGGGAGTGAAACTCAAGAGATGCAGGTCAAGACTTTGAGAACTTCTGAGCAATTTTTCCTTCCCTTGGGTTCTGCCAAATGCCTCCGAAGCTGCTGACTTTCCAAGGAGAATTTTGGAGGGAGTCTCCAAAAGAAGATGTGCAACAACTGAAGCACCTAACCTAATCACTGATGAAAATACAGAGCCCAAAACCATGATACAACCTCGTGTTTGAAGGAGGAACAACAAATCTGGAAGAGCCAAAGTGCCAATGCACCATCAACACCGCCCAGAAAAGAGGTAAAGATTGGAGGGTTTGGGTGCACAGAGACAACCATGCCTAGAGAAAAAGCTTCAGTCTTGTCTTTTAGCCTGTTCTGGTTCCACCAGCTGCATGCTCAGCCCATGTAGAGCAGAAGCAATGTGAACACATGCTGCCCTGTGGGTCAAGAGGCTCCTCAGTAGAGGTGAGATCTCAACCACATTGAATCTAAGCAACCCACAACTCCAAACATGCAGGGAACCTGTCATTAGGCAATTAAGAACCTGAACATTGTTACACCTAGGAGATATCACTGCAGGCCACACACAAGTCACCCATTGGTCCCCAGTGATGCTGAGGGAGCCTCCAGTGCTGGCCAAAAATGGGACTGGGAGCTCCTGATCTGGGATTGAAAATATCACCTTGGGGTTGTGGAGCCAGGCTCCGTCCCTGCCGAGCTTGCGTGCTACAAGTGTAAGAAGGGGGTTGTTTGCTGACAGCTTAAGGGATTTAAGGGAAGGATTAACCATGGCTTTGCTGATGAGAGACTGGTGGCAAACTCAGAGCAATCCCAAGAGCATAGGGAAGAGATGAAAGACGACAGGGAAAGGAGGGACAAGCCTAGAATGGAAGGAACAATAAGGACAGTTTGCTTTGCATAGTGAACTCAAGCAGGACGTGCTCTTCCCAGCATGGACAGTCTCCCTTTGCTGCTCACTAAAATAGGGGACAGCTAACTCTGGTGTCCCACCTTCACAGTGCTGGATCATTTGGGGAACTGCAGGTGCCCAGGGGTTCTACAGGTGAGAACACCACAGATCTCAGTCCTGAGTAAAGGTGACCAAAAAGAGAAGAGTGCAGAAGACCTGCAGGAGAAGGACATGGTGGTGGTGGGAGTCTTGGACTGGAGGTGGGGTAGGAGAGAAATTCTGCTGCAGAGCAGCAGGCAGCAAGGAACCACAGATCAGCAGCACCAACTGATCCAGGAAACCTTCATGCTTGTTGCCTAAGAGCCCAATGAAGTGTTCAGAGCCAAATCAGGCTTACAGCCAGGTGGACATGACAGATAAAAAGCAGGAGGCAGCAGATCTCCTCCAGATTGGCAGAGGAACACGCAACTGCACGGGCTTGTTCCAGCAACCACAGGATCCTGGTCACCAGGAACATACGTAGGCAGATCGATGGACTTGTCTGGCAAGCTGCAGCTCAGCAACAAGGGCATGCTCCAGCTGGGAGCAGCTAATCCACCCTCTCAGCCCACTCTGGCTGCTCAGCAAACCAGCACGGTCCCCTTAAGAGAAAGCACAATCAGCACAGATTTAGCTGGAAGAGGGTGGGGATATCTCTGAGCTCCAAGCCACGGTCTGAACCTTATCTGCTGCTTTAATACCTATCAGTGTTGATACAGATTAAAGGATTAGGCAGGCTTACCAAAGGCAACCCCCCCCCTCCCCGGCCCCAGGCAACCAGGATGGGCATGGGTGCGGTGCAGCTCCAGCATTCCCCTCCTGTGCCCGCAGCCCTTCACTCGGCGCCCTCGGGACAAAAGGAGCCTGCTGAAAGCCTGGCAAGGAGCTTCTCCACCAGCAACAGCAGCCTGGAAACACCAACCCAGCCACCACAAGGGAGCAAGACTGAGCTCTCTGGGAAGAAAACAGAGCCTTGCCAGGCAGAATCCCAGCAGGAGTCAGGTTTGTTGTCCTTTATGGTTGCCTACCAACACAGACCACGTTCAGCAGGACTTCATGGACCAGCACCATCACCAGAAGAAACAATCCTCTGTCCATGGCTGCCCTGGCCCAAAGCCACCTTTTACCAACACAAGCATTTGTGCAGGGTTGGGAAACTGCCTGGTTAAAACCTGCTTTTGATGTTGTTCAGCATAGCTTTTAATAGGATCATTTCCCTGACCCAGTTCCCCACATGGTTGCACACACCCTTGAGCACCAGTGTGGGAAGAGGCAGCCAGGAGCAGGAAGGACACCTCCTGCTGGAGCAGAGAAGCTCCAATAACCACACAAGTAAGGTAGGGAAGTTCCCATGCCCAAGCTCAGGCTGAACACAAACTTGGTGTGGGGAAGCGCTTCTCTCAGTAGCTGATCTTCCAAGAGATCATAACCAAGTACCTGCTGTGTCTAGAGAGCTGGCTCCTGGAAGCTGGCTGGACTGAAACCAGTTCAGGACAACAGGCAAGACCAGAGATCCGAAAGCAGAACGATAGCCCTGCGCTGCCTCCTGTCCCCATGCACTCCACTCTTCTCCAGGTAGAGGCCATCAAGTAGGAAGACCATGGCTGTGGTCTCCCCCTGGCAGGAGGGAGTCCAGCAGAACCTCGAATCTCAGCCAGCCATCCAGGACAAAGGTGCAAGAAGATACCAACTTTCATTTTGGGACCATTTAGCTGGTAGGCACAGCTGCCCCTTCCTGCCACACAGAGAGGGTCTGAGGAAGAGAGAAGAGCAAGATCTTCACCAAACTGATCACACTTCACTCAAACACACACAGTACAACCACCCTTCCATAAGAAACAAGGTCAAGAGCTGCAGTATTGGACATTCAAACACCAAAAAAAAAAGAGCCTGGTGAGCAAGCCTCTCTTGAGATGTTCTTCTGCGTCCAGCAGGAGCCCAAAGCATCTGCCCCACGGGAAACACACCAGCTGCAGAAGCTACACTGGCCACTTGGGTGATCTCCTACCAGAAGCAATCAAACTGACCTGGGACCAGCATTACAGCCCAGCACCAGGACAGCAGCTCATTGAGTCCCTACAAGTACTTGGCCCAGATGGGAGAGTGGCTGCTTTCAGCCCCGTGGGGTTACAAACCAGCTAGAGTTCTCCAGTGAGTCTCCAGAGCCTCATTCCCCATCCTGCCCTGCTCCCCATAACCCTGGGCAGAAGCCAGCGTGGTTCCTGGCCAGAATAAATGTGTTCAGCCATCCCAGGACTTTGAGGAGGCAGAGCCCACCAAGACTGATGATGCTTGCCAGAGTTCATGTCTGTAGAGCCAACAGAAGTCCCTGAGAACAAATATGCTGTCCCACCAATATGACCTCCTCCCAAGATAGGACCAAAAGTGTTTATGGAGTCAAGGCAATCACCTTTCCCTCCCGCTCCCTCCAAAGCCACTGGTGGTTTTGAACGAATCACAGTATCACAGATTGGTTTGGGTTGGAAGGGACCTTAAAGGTCATCTAGATCCAACTCCCCTGCAGGCAGCAGGGACATCTCCAACTACAGCAGGTTGCTCACAGCCCCAAACAACCTGACCTGGAAGAGCTCCAGAGATGGGACATCTCCCACCTCTCTGGGCAACCTGGGACAGGCTCTCACCACCCTCACAGGAAAGACTTTCTTCCTTCCATGTAGTCTAAATCTCCCTCTTCATTTCAAAACCATCACCCCATGTCTTGTCACAACAGGCCCTGACAAAAAGTCTCTCCCCATCTTTCTTCAAGGCCCTTGAAGGCTGCAAGAAGGTCTCCCTGGAGCCTTCTACAGGCTGAACAAGCCCAACTCTCTCAGCCTGTCCTCACACCAGAGGGGTTCCAGCCCTTGGATGATTTCTGTGGCCTCCTCTGGACCTGCTCCCAGGACACAGTTGGCTTCTGGGCTGTGAGCACACATTGCCAGCTCCTGTTCAGCTTCTCACCCACCAGCACCCCAGTATTATACCCCCAGATGTCATCAAGGAGCACAAGCAGTTCATTGGGGGATACACACACACACAAGGAAGATGGATGTGCACACCAGCATGTTCCAGAGTGTTCCCATCACCCCAACCACGTGCATGCAGATCCTCTCCTCTCAGGGATTCAGTCACCTCAACCACAATTTCCTGCAGCTTCCCTTCTGGCTATTAGATCATCTGAAGCACGTGACAAACTCAAACACTCTGATGGAGCATTTACAGTTCTATAACCCCCAGCAGGAACAAGCAGCTGGAGCATTTGAGGCTTCCTAGGGTTGCTCATTGTGCTCCCCCACAAATGGTTTTACAAGAGAAAGTCCCGAGAGCAGTGCTTAGTCTCAAGCAAAGATTATTTTTGGCAGCTTGATCAGAACAGCCTCACTGCCTTAACCTCTCCTTGGATGAAAGCACGTTGTGGGAAAACAGTCCAGATGTTGGAATATCAATAAAAGAGAAAGCAATGGCACCACGTGGTCTTGAAGAGCCCTTTGCAAATAAACACAACTTTGGAAGGGGTTCTGCTCCCTCAGTGCCAGGCCCACACTCATCAATCAAAACTGCACACTCACCTCACCTGGGACTGGAAAAGAAAAGCTGGGTTGGGTTCCTCAGCTGCAGGACACACAGGCAGGAACCACTCCTGCAGCTCTCCTTCCCCTTAGTGGCCAAGCTGCTCTTACCACTCAATGGATTTCCCATCCCCTTTTCAGAAACAACAGCTTACAGAAGGAGCTACAAGCCAGCCAAAGCCCAGGAGACAGAAGAAACTTGAGCTGAGAAGTTGTTAGGGGAAACTTTCCATCAGCTCTGAGGGAGGGTCTGGGGAGCTTAGATTAATTTCCCATCAGAGCAACAGGTTTCTCCAAGCAAGGGCACACCCTTCACACTCAGTCTGAGCCCACAAGGGCTTTGAACCTGACGGCAGCATCTCTCAGTCCCAAGAGCATTTCCCATTAACACAGAGTCACAGAATGGGTTGGCTTGGAAGGGACCTTTGAAGCCCATCCAGTTGTAAGTCCCCTGCCATGGGCAAAGCCATTCTCACCAGGCCAGGCTGCTCAAACCCCATCTTGCCTGGACTTCAACACTTCAGGGATGGGACAGCCACAACTTCTCTTGGAAACCTCCTCCACCCTCACCATAAAAACATTTCTTCCTTCTATCTAATCTAAATCTACCCTTTTGAGGTACAAACCATCACCCCTTGTCCTGCTCCTACAGATCTGGGGGAAAAGTCTCACCCCATCTTTCTGACAGACCCCCTTAACATACTGAAAGGCCACACTATGTCTCCCCAGAGCCTCTCCAATCCAACAACCCCAACTCTCTCAGCCTGGCCTCACACCAGAGAGCTTCCAGCCCTCATTTATTTCTGTGGCCTCCTCTGGCCCCACTCCACCAGGTCCATGTCTGTGCTGTGCTGAGGACTCCAGAGCTGGCCCCAGCACTGCAGCTGAGGTCTGAGCAGAGCAGAGGCACAATCCCCTCCCTGTCCTGCTGGCCACACAGGACACAGCTGATTTCTGGGCTGTGAGCACACATTGCCAGCTCCTCTCCAGCTTTTCACCCACCAGTACCTTCAAGGCCTTCTCCACAGGCTGCTCTCCAGCCCTTCATCCCCAGCCTGGATTGATACTGGGGGTTACTCCCACTCAAGTGCAGGACTTTTCACTTGGCCTTGTTGCAACTTCATGAGGTTCATATGCCTCAAGCCTGTCAAGGTCAGCTACTTAAAGAAATCCAACCTTACCACGCTGCTGCACCAATGCAAGACCACTGCTCCTATACATTACACAATCTCCTCCTCCTGAACCATAGTGGCCACCTCCAGAAGGTCCAGGACAACTTTCATCAACTGCTCCAGAGGACTCCGTCTCATTTCCAGGTGACAGCAAGTCTCCAGCATGTTGAAAAAGGCTTATTTTCTCCTTCCTCTCACCCAGCCCAGGTGGGCAGAACTCTAATGTGATCCCATTAAATGCTCCAGAAGAAGCCCAAGCCATGGCCCTGTCTCTGCCCCTTCCATTCATCAGCAATCTCAGTTGGTTGTCAGAACATTTCTCGGGTTTCCTTAAGTCTTCTGCCAAGTTCTGATTAAAATCCTCCTAAGTGGTTTTTTCTTGATTCTATTTGATAGAATTGAGGAGAAAAGCAGCCCTGAGGGCTGGAGCTCACAGCCCCCAATGCAGCCAGGCCACCAGAGTCTCCCACAGCAGCTCCTTAGGATCAGTGGCAAGTTGACAGCCATTCTCTTCCCGTTTCCTCTATCAGAGCACCAGCTCCCAGAGGAGACTGGGCCTTGCTCACTGGAATCTGAGCTGCTGAGGCATCTCACACCAGGCTGAGACAGGTTGACCAGGGAGGATGTTTCCCCAAAGGCTTTTGGGCAATTCACAACGGTGGAGCAGTGGGTAAGGACAGCACCATAACAGAGGTCTCCACAGCCAGAAATGCCCAATTTACCACAGTCCCAGTACCCTACCCCAAGTCAACATGCTCCACTTCATCATGGTGGCTTCGAAAGGAGCCAAACTCTCACCGCATGCTCCTTGTGCTTCCAGCTTGGGATCTGCACCAAACTGGATCCCCCCACCTCCCCTTGCCTGAAAAACCTGGCTGCTTCGGTGGCCTGCAGTATAAAACTGTTGGTTTCTTGCCCAGAAACAACAGGCACCTGCAAGTCTGGTCGCTCTCGTTCCCGTGGCCGAAGGCTGGAGACCGTCAGGATGCCAGGAATATGTGATGCATCTCACCCTGCTCTCCTCCCAGCCAAGAGTGGCTGAGGAGAGCCCCCTCCCCAGGGGAAGGTGGATGCATTTGACCCCAGGGCTTGAGCATGCTGAGAGTGCTGCCTTTGGAGGAGTTGCAAAGGGAAGCCCAAAAGAGCCTCTCTTCACACTACAAGAAAAAACAGAATGGTGTCTGCTGCTGCCCTCTCCACTCTGTCTTCCACCTTTGAAGGGCTCCACAGAGGGAGGTGCCAGGAGCCAAGGCACTGCTGTTGAGTACACAGCCTGGAATTCCCCAAATTTCCATTCTGTAATGCCATGCACCTCCTCACACGGTACTTCCAGAGACCACATGGACAGGACACAACCTGGTCCAAGCTGCCATTAGCTACTGCTCAGGTTTTTACCCTGGGGAACACCAACAGATCCTGGTTTTTTTGCTCTGTAGGATGGAGCAGAGAGGAACACAGGCTGCAAGCTCCTCAGAAGAAGGGCCTTTTCCTGGGATGTGTCTCCTCCACAAACCAAGCAGCCAGCAAACTGACAAAGCCACTGCACATTTGGTCACTCTTACACTGCAAGGTGGTTTCAGATGCAGCCTGTGCTTTCTCGATGCAAGATCTAGTCCCTGCAGAGCACAGCCCAAGAGCTGAGCCACCCAATCTCCTCACTACCCAGGGGCTTCAACGAGGTCAGGGCAGCTAAGAAATGCTCTTGCTCATGGCCATAGGTTTGTACCAAAGGCTAGTTACCTTCAAAGGGCTATTCAAAAGGTCAGCCCCTCCAGCTCCCTTCACCCTGTACACAAAGCAGAGTATTAACAGCCAGCCTGGAAGACCATAAAACACTAAATAGCTAAAGAGTTCCTGTACCTTGAAATGTTAATGCTAAGCAAAAAAAGAAACCTTCCTGTTAGCAAACTGCTGTGCTCTGGGATATATATATACACACACACACAGTTGCCTTCCTTCCCCCAAGCCACAGAACAGCAAACAGCACTCGAAACCCTAAACCATCTCTCTGTGTACAAGGCATCCTACAGATCCGCTCATCTCCCCAGTGTCTGGACTGAGGCCTCAACAGCACATGCCAGCTCTTCTTGATGACTTAGTTACCACCTCAAAGAGCTGGCTGGCAACTGGCCATCCTTCCCATACAAGATCCTCTTCAGCCTTCAAAAGCCATCTCCTCCAAGCACACGTGGCCCAGCCCCAGCTCTTTCCTGTTCTTCCAAGCCTCCCTTCCCTCCTTGACTGCTGGAGGTTGTCTCTGGCACACAGGTCCTCCCTCCTCTCCCATAGCTTTGCTCCTTTCTCGTTGCAAAGGACCTCTTTCACCTCCACTGTGGTGGGGCAAGGGGACATGGGAGTGGAGACCTGTGGTAGAGGATCTCAAGGTGGCAGGGCAGCACTGGCTGGAAAGGCTTGCTTGGAGCTGGTGTAGTCAGGTCTCGGTACACGCCGTGCTTCTCATGGGACCACAAGGACATGGCAGCCCCTCTGCCACACCATGCTGGTGACATAACATCCCAGCACCCACACCAGCTCCAGCAGTACTGATTACTTTGGGGATGCCCTCCCCAGGGAACAAGTGCCTTTTGGACAACACACCTCATACCTCCGCTCGCAGCCACCCCCTGACGTGCTGCCAGGAAGGTGCAGCTTTCCCTGCTCCAGCCTGGCCAGTGGTAAGACTTGAACCCAGGACCAAGACCCAGCTCTGGGACCATCTTTCAAGGCCCAAGCACAAGGATGGCAGCCACCAGCCATACGGCACTTGGTTCACTCCAGAACAAGCCACGTCCAGCTGCTGAACAGATGAGTGGGGCCATTCCCAGAGCAGGAGGCAGCATACCTGCACCCCAGCAATGGGAAGGAGAGCAAGGGGAGGCTGGGAACAGCCTTCATGTGCATAGCACCTGGGGGGGGAAATCACATTACATTTACATAGTTAACTGGGGAAGCAAGGTGAGCTTCCCAGAATGACACTACCTTATAGCTTGGGAAACACAAAACAAAATCAAAACACCACAGCCAGAGGCTCTGGGCTGGAGCAACTTGGGTGCTCACCCTGACAAAGTCCACACTCATGCCTAAGGCAGAGGCATCCAATCCGCGCAGGGGATGGGGGAAACTGAGGCACGGAGGCTCCAGCGTTCACATCAAAGAACACCTGACAGGTCTTCTAGCTCCCTCAGCACCAGAGGAAAAGTGCTTTTGAGTTGTACTGCATCTCATCCCCTGAATGGGATGTAAAACATGGTGACCTCGATGTCACAAGCAGAATTAAAGCCTAGGCCTGCACCGCAGCGAGCTCCAGGAGACCCCAAGGAACAAGGGCTAGGCAATACTTTACATCTAGACACTTGCTGAGTCTTAAACCAATTTCAGTGTCAAGCACAGAGGAAACATCAGCAGATATAAGCACGTGTGCCATGACCACACTGTACAAAAGCTTTGTGGTTACTGTCTTCCTGCAGAGGGATTTATCCTGTCCGCAGCGCGCTGGGATGGAGCCAGCACCGTTCAGCAGACCGGGGCCCGGGGACAGACGGATGGCACCGGCACCACTTGCCCTTCCTGGCCATAATCACCACAAGGCCCTGACTCTGTACTCCACAGCTTCACTCCTGCAAAGGCCCCACCAGCATCCCTGCTGTCCCCCGCGGCACGGTGTGTCTGCTCAGTGCCAGCCTGCAACCTGAGCTCACCCTAGGAAACCCCCGGCGCCTTTATTTCCATCGGAGCAGTTCCCTGAGCTGGTCCGTGGGCAGGAATGAGTAACAGGGACTGGAATATCTCGAGCAGATGCTGGCACCAAATACAACATACCATCAGGCTGCTGGAAGCTCAAAATCATTTTGGAGCCCAGTGATTTTCCTCCAGCCCTGGGCTGCCCTCCCCAGATGCTGGCTCAACATCTGTGAGACATGGGTGGCTTCGCTCTTGCAGCCCAGTGAGGTGTTGATCACCACTAGGTGGGAAGGTAACAGGAAGTCACCCCAATAAACCCACTGGGATCACCAGCTGCGTTTTACCCTGCACACGGTGCTGCTGCCTGCCATCAGCTCTGAGCCACAGAATGGGTTGGGTTGGAAGAGACCTTTCAAGGTCATCTAGCCCAAACCTCCTGCAGTCAGCAGGGACATCTGCAACTACATCAGGTTGCACAGAGCCTCCAACAACCTGACCTTGAACGGTTTCAGGGACGGGGCATAACATTTGGGTGCCCTCAGAGCCAGCACGCCTCCCAGGCTGCTCCCACACAAGGACTCCCGGGGCAAACGGACTTCACAGCTCCAGCCCAAAGCATCAAGGGCAGCGGCAGAGCAACGCAGCGTTTGCATGGCGAACGCCGGCACAGCCGAGGCCGTGCCTGCAGAGAACAGGGAAAAGGCAGCGAATCCCCAAGGAGCCAGCCCTTCAAAGCAGAGGGAGGGAAAAGCAGGCAGCGCTTTGCTCCACAGCCCTTTCCAGCGGCCTCCCTGGCTGCCGGCTGGAGGAGCAGCTTTGCTTATTAGCAGGTTATTCCTGGCACACTCCCCCTGCATCAGTTTCCCGGCAGGGCTGCGGGAGCAGCTCGCTGGGTTTTTGAAGCCTTTGGGGTCGCTAAAGACGCGCGAATCTTCCTTTCAAGAAACCTCACTCAGGCAGATAAATGGTGCTGGGGAACTGGGGTCATTAGGCTAATAAGCAGCCACTGCCAGCCTGGAAGCAAAGCAACAAAACACCAGAATCTACCCGAGGCAGTTAGCCTCAGAATCTGACCCATCTCAAGCAGTTACCATCTCCATCAGAGGAGAAATGGGGTCTGTGAGTCGGCAGAAACAATCACCCACCAGCCTTTCCATCAAAATCAAAGCGTCAGGGGAGCCAATCTGCAGCTCACTCATGCCAAGGAAGCAGCGCCCAGACCTTGTGAAGCAGGAGCCATCCCTGCTCCGTCAGCCTCCTCGTTAGCGTCTTGTCATTCCACTCTCACACTTCAGGAACAGGGAGATGTTTTCTCTGTTTCCCCAGCACAGCTCCATCTCCTCGGGGAGCCTCAGGGGAGCTTCCTGCTCTCCAGCAGAGACAGGGCTGCGTTTTGGCACCACGACCTAGTCAATGGGATGCAGGAACGCCGACAGGTCGGGCACCGAAACTAACCCACCCCTTAACTAGTCTTTCCCAACGCTGCTAGCCAGGAAAGCAAGAGATGCATGCAATTTTTCCCTCTAGAAACCCTTCCAAGGTGGGATCAGCTCAAACTCCCAGTCTGCAGCAGCTAGTGGTTATTAAAAAAGGAAAAAAAAAAAAGAATCCCACACATAAATAACCTCTCAGCAGGAGCCAAAACTCAAAGACTAACCCCATGGTTTTAAGTAAACGAGGCCAATTTCCTCCTTTGTAGCTCTTGACACATGTTGGCTGCGTGCCCCCTTCTTGCCTTGTTCCTAGAGCAGAAGGCTCCGGGCGACGGCTCCGGGGACGATAAGGAAATGAGTGGTGTAATTCCCAAGGCCTCCCAACACAGCCCTGTCAGCAGCTCTGGAGGTGGCTGATTCCACTGTGGTTGGAGAAGAGAAACCACGGCTAAAGGAGCAGGCAGGAGCAGGCAGCTGCCTGCAAATCCTTCCCCTCCACCTCTACCCTCCCAGCACTTCCTTCAGCTGCCATTCCCTGGCAGGAGCTGAGCCCTACGGAGCCAGGGATGGGAAATGGCCTGGGGATGGCAGGAAAAGAACTTCTGCCCAGAGGTTTTGGTACAAGCCCCAGCCCCAGCTGCTGGCTTCCCCATGCGCCCTAAAAATGCAGCTCTGAAGGGGTGGACAGAGTGAGCTTTGGAGAGGCTGGAAAGCAACAACTGTTTTCCACCAACACACCTCTGCTGGGACCTTCTCCACCCAAACCCTGGCCCCAAGACAAGGAAACCCACGCAGGGCAGTGCCCATCACATCGGGGTCAAAATCACATCTCCAAAGCACGAGGCTGTGCCCAGCCCATACTGCCCCATCCTGTCTCTGCCCCACATCAAACAAGCTGGCTTCCTAAATCATCATCTCATATGTGAAGGAAACCTCTTCCTCCCCACCTCGATGGGGATCTGGGGTCAGAGCAGTGGAGGTTTTGCCAACACCTCACATCAAAGGTCTTGACATTTGGGATGGGCTTTTTGTGAGCACAGAAGGTGCTCAGCATGCAGAGGGCTCCGAGCCCTTGGCTCCCTGCTCCCACACTGGTCCTCCAGGAGCTCACTGGTGGTCAAACCATGCTTGAAACGTTCTGGACAGGAACGAGACACAAAGAGCTGTCAGCAGAGGGTGAGATCAAGTCCTCAAAGGATCTACAGACAGTAGCAATGGAAGCTCTGAGCAACCTGAATTAGCTGTGCTGCTGTACTGGTGCCACCATCAGCTAGCGAAGAAGAGGACAAGCACTAAGGGAGAGCAAGGAGCTGGCAGTGGCTGGGATACCAAGCCAGAAGAGAGCACAGCAGAGCTGGAGCCCTTTATACACAGGATTAGCAGCCACATCTCCACAGCCACAAGGAATACAAGCAATTGCCTCCACCATCAGGCTGGGCCTTCGTGGTGTCCACGGTCTACAAAGAGCATCACTTCCTCTTTGAAGTGCAAAGCTAGAAGCAAGAGCAATATCCAACATACAGAAATATTCCTAAGAGAGACTACAGCTATATCCTGTTGGGCTTGGTCCTCACACAGCTACTGTCTTCCAGGAAGACCTCACCTCTTCATGCTAGAGTCATCCATGCAACCCTTGGCCCCAACCCTCACTGCTCCATCAACCCTCTCACCAGAAACAGCTAAAACCAAAATGCAACTGTGCTTTGATCCCAAGTGAAGAATTAATGGGTGGGGGAGACTTAGCACTTGGGGGGTCACCCACCTTCCAGTCAGGCTAGGATGGTCCCAGTGCTGAAGACACCATGCAGGTCTGCCTCTGTGGGTTTAGGGGAAAAAGGTCTGCACAGACACTGCAAACTGCCAGAAGCAGGGAGAGCTCAGGGATGGATTTCTGGTGTTTCTTTTATGGCAGCAGTCACCCCACTTCCTCCCCCGCCACCTGAGCTCGCAGCCCCTGCTCCACACCACCTCCAACACCGCGCTGTCCTCCCACAGAACCACCTCTGGGGCCTGTCTGTCCACTGCCATGGCCCCCATCTTACAACATCTCCTCGGCCACTGAGTGGAGGGGATCTCTGCTGGAGCACACTCAGGACATTAACCATGCTGGGAAGAAACTCCAAGGCAGGAAAAATGCACTGGTGGCTTCCACCCCCTCTCCCACAGAGAGACGCAACCGAATCCAGCCTCCTCGCTGCCCGACACCGCAGTGCACGTGACCCAGAGAGGCTTTTCAGAGGAGCTGAGTCTCCAGCAGCTTCTGTTTGCCTTTCCCTTGTTTGCAGCACTGTCGCATCTGGACTCTTGTCAGAAGAGGGAAAAAAACCCCAACAACAGCAAAAAAAAAAAAAGAAACCCCACCACCCAGCCTCCCTCCTCCTGCTGAACAACCTCTCAATCAAAACAAAGCCCCAGCGGCAGCCAGGAGCTGGGAGGAAGGCTCTTTTGTTTCACGTTCCCCATTCCTGGGCCAGCTTTCCCCCACCCCCATACCCCCCCTCCAGGAGCAGGGTGCAGGGGCAATGGCATGGGTGGCCGTGCAGGTTGGGCAGCAGCAGGCTAGCGCCAGGTGAAGCCACCCCGGGCTCGGCCGGGCAACAAGGAAGCAGGCAGTCGGGCAGGGGTGAAGGGAGGCTTCCCCAGCCCGGCCGGCACCGCTCCTCCACGCACGGCCATTTTGCTGAGCATGGCTGCTCGCCCAGAGCCAGAAGTTCCCACCCAGACCCCAGCTCAGCTCCAGCGACCCACAGCTTGCTGCCCACCACGTTGGGGACAGAACTGGTTGCTGGTCCACATGCTCTGGACACGGGTGCATCACTTCTATCCCTGCTGCAAGAAGTATTAAGCTCCTACTCTTACCCCCTCCCAAATATCTTCTGAGTGGTGCCCAGGGACAGGCCAAGGGGCACTGGACACAAACTGGAATCCAGGAGGTTCCACCTGACCAGGAGGAGAAACTTGTTGGCTGTGAGGGTGTTGGAGCCCTGCCCCAGGCTGCCCATGAGGTTGTGGAGTCTCCTTCTGTGGAGAGATTCCAACCCCAGCTGGAGGTGATCCTAAACAAGGTGCTATGGGGTGACCCTGCTTTAGCAGGGCAGTTGGACTGGATGATCCCCAGAGGTCCCTTCCAACCCTCTGCATGCTGGGAATCTAGGATTTTTGGGGGCTCCAGCAGCACAAGCTGGTGCAAGGAGCTGCCAAGGCAGCAAACCACAGGCTGAGGCAAACCTGAACTAGGCCCCCAGTCCAACCCAGACACCCTGGAAGGTCTCAGCAGTTACTGTCAATTGATTTCATCAAGCAATAGGACAAGAGGAAACAGCCTCAAGTTGCACCAGGGGAGGTTTAGGTTGGCCATGAGGAACAATTTCTTCCCCAAAAGGGTTGTCAAGCCCTGGCCTAGGCTGCCCAGGGCAGTGGTGGAGTCGCCATCCCTGGAGGGACTGAAAAGCCATGGAGATGTGGTGTGGAAGGACATGGTTTGATGGTGACCTGGCAGTGCTAGGTTAATGGTTGGACTTGATGACTTTGAAGGTCTCTTCCAACCAAAATGATTCCATGATGATCAGCCCCATCCCTGGTGAAGTTCTCACGTCCCAGCACACTGACGGCATCGGGTTCAAGGAGGGTACACAACGAGCCAGGGCATGCCACAACTGGAGCCTGGATACAGCCAAGATAAACACCTAGAAAAAGGCTGTTTGGGATGTTTGGCTCCTAAAACTTCACCCTGGGAAGCAGCAACCAGAGGAGCCACAGGGTCACACCGCAAAAGACATCCCACCGAGCCCGTGGGCTGTGTCCATAAGCTCTGTCGCTATGCCAGACAGAGGAGCAAGGGTGATCTTGCCTGGGGACAGCACACCAGCTCCTACACCTGCTGACATGAAAGGATGTCTGAAAAAAACCCTCCTTCTTCAGACAAAAAAGCTCTTTCCTACTGCCAGCAAGGACTGGAAGGCTGCAAAAGCCTACAGAAAGGTATTTAAAGAGTACAAAGGCAGAAGGAGGGGCAAACACAGAGCTGACTGCGGCACCAAAGCACCTTATAGGGAAAAACACTCACTACTAAACTGCTCTTTAATCCAGCCAAGGAGATACCACAGACCCTCCTGGCTAGAGGCTGACTGCTCATAGGTACAGGGAGGTCACCTACCCCAGGCTGAAGCTGGTGGGAGGGGACACTGTCTCTCTTCCTCCATCCCCGGGTGGAGACCAGCCTCCCTGCCCCAACACCAAGTGGGAAAAGCACAGGGTTAAGCAGAGGACAAGCTGCTGGAGACCAAAGGTTGGGCTGAGTCACTTGTGGCTGTTCCTGTTTCGGTCTGAGCAAGCTTCTCTCTTCCCAGACAGGGTTAGTCCCTAGACCTGCAGGAACCTGTTGTCTTCATCCCCCGGGTGCACTCCCTGAGGAGCTGCCCTCCCACAGCCAGCGCTTCTCCTTTGGACTCCAAACACCATTTTGGCAGGACAGCAAGAGCCCAATGCCACTGCCCTCCTCCATCTTCCACCCTGTCCTAGCCACCAGCCCATTCTCAGGCTCCTCCTCCAGAAATTAAACCGCTTTCCTACCCCTCACCATGCAGGCACCTTTCTTCTCCTCACCCACAGCTTTCCCGACCCAAAGCAGCCATGTAGATGTCCCTGGCAGGCTGATGAAACACAGCTGATGTTTCCTTCTGAAAGCAAACCTGACATGTTTTTCTGTAGATTCAGGAGTTAAAGCACTTCCCAGAACAGGGCTCAACTCTCCAGGCTGAGCCTGCATCGGTGGGGTTGTACCCCACAGCAGAACCGTCCTCACGGCCTCTCTGTACGGAGATGACAGAACGGTTTGGGTTGGAAGGGGTCTTCAAAGATCACCTAGATCCAACCCTCTGCGGTCAGCAGGGACACCTTCCACTAAATCTCGTTGCTCAGAGCCCCAAACAACCTGACCTGAAATGGTTCCAGGCATAGGACATCTCCCACCTCTCTGGGCAACCTGGGACAGGCTCTCACAGCCCTCACAGGAAAGAATTTCTTCCTTATGGCCAATTAAACTTACTCTCAGTTTAAAGCTACTGTCCCCTGTCACTGCAGGCCCTGGTAAAGTCTCTCTCCACCTGCCTCAGAAGCCCTCTTTGTATATTGAAAGGCTGCAGTAAGGTCTCCCTGAAGCCTTCTCTTCTCCAGGCTGAACACCACCAACTCTCTCAGCCTGTCCTCACAGCAGAGAGCTTCCAGCCCTCAGATCATTGTTGTGGCCTCCTCTGGCTCCACTCCACCAGGTCCAAGTCTCTGCTGTGCTGAAGACTCCAGAGCTGGCTCCAGCACTGCAGCTGAGGTCTCCCCACAGCAGAGGCAGAATCCCCTCCCTGACCTGCTGGCCAGGCTGCCAGGATATGATCAGCTATCTGGTCTACAAGGACATAGTGCCAGTTCCTGTCTACCTTTCCACCCAGCAGTACCCCCAAGACCTTCTCCAGAAGCTGCTCTTCTCCATCCCTTCACCCCCCAGCCTGTGCTGATACCAGGGGCTGTCCTGACCCAGAAGGACCTTGCCTTGCTGAATTTCATGAGGTTCACATGGGTCCACCCCTCCAGCCTGTCAAGGTCCATGAGGTTTGGCCCCTTTCCTCATAAACCCCACCTTGCTCTGGCATGTCCCCCTGCAGAGGGTTTCTGCAGCTGCACCAATGAAAGACTGTTTCACCTTTAGCAGTAAAAACAAGCCACACAGGGTCCGACCACGAGCCCAGCCAGCTCTAGTGCTGGCTTCGAAAGCAGCCAGCAGCAGATGGCTATGAAGGAACATACTAGCCAACAGGTTGAGATATCTCCCAAACCACTTCCCAAGCTCCAACCCTCCTCAGGCTTTTCCCAAGCCAGAAGACATTGTCCTCTACACCCCCGTGATGGGTTCCTCCTCCACAAACCCACTCAGGTGCCACAGAGCATCACTGAACTTTCAGCATCCACAGCTTTTTGCAGCAGCATGCAAGTCCATGATGCAAAAGAGCATCTGCTCCTCTTCCTGCTTTCATTCACTCTGGTTCTGCTGCCAGAAAGGACAAGGAAACAACACATCATACCCACACCACTCCTTAATTTTATAGGCTTCAGTCACCTGCCCCAGGAGCCTTCCTCTAAAGCAGAGGAAGCACTTAGCAAGTCTTCCCCTACCCTCTCTCTGTATATGCTCTGTCTTTTTGCTGAATCAAAGAATCAAACATCTCCTCAACATCTCGCTGGTCTCAGCAACTCTCCTAAAGCCACCCATCCCTTCCTGCTGCCCAGCACCGTGATCTCCATGCCAAAGCAGCAAGCCTCCAGCTGCAAACACGGCCACACACACCCCAACACCTCCCCATCCGTTCGCCAGGCACCCCAGCACAGGCTGAAGGCAACAGGGCTGAGCCATCCTCAATGGACACACTCCTGATGCTCACCCTGGGCACGGCAAACACCTGGACTGGCCACACCACACCTGCAGATACCACAGGGGAGCTTCTGCTCCAAGCACCCAAAGTCTTCTCCCATCCACCCACAGAAATCCCATCAACCACCGCAACGACAAAGAAACAAGCTACCCAGGAGCTGTCACCCAGAGCCAATGGCTGCTCGGATGGGCGGACAGACAGACACCCATTCACTCTGCCAGCCAGACACCTCTGGCAGGGTTTCTCCCGTCCCAGTGACCTGGAAGAGCAGCTTCGTCAGCTCAGCATTGCTGCCGCATGTCAGCAGAGGAGAGACACTTCAAAAACCACCCACAGCAACCCCGTGGCCCAAGGCTGGTTGCCACCACGAGTGGGACAAAGCCCACAGACCAAGGGCAGAGCAAGGAACGAGGTGGTAACTCCTGTCAATCCTGCATCCGCACAGACCCCACAGCTCCCAACATGTAAAGGTCTCCTTCTCTGCAAATGATGCAAGCAGAGAGAAAGAAACTCCTCTGGGAGCTGCAGGGTGAAGCCACTGGGAAGAAGAATACGGTGGCCAACAGATACTGCTCTGTCCTGTTGGGAGCTGGAGTGGCCACAACATCAGGACATCACCTTCACTGCCAGCCTAAGCTCCTCTCACAGAGGAACAGGAGCTGGAGAGGCCTGGACCTGCTCAGCACAGCTGCAGCATCAAAGAACCCAAATCCCTGAGGGGAAGGCAGGGTGGCACCTGATGCACAACAGCTGCAGGCGATTTGCCGGTGCCTGGTTCCCAGAAGCCAGGCACAGTTCAACCAGTGCTCTCCCGTTGCCGCATTCAGACCCCAGCACATCACGGGGCCAAATCGCCTTTGCACCAGAATCAGGAGGCACCAGCCTCACATCAGTGCTGACCCCAGTGGTCCAAGACACAGGGTCCCGCCACCAGCTCCCTCATTGCCCACAGCAGCACATCCCCACACTGGAGCCACCACCAGAGGTGAGCGGCAATGCCACCTCCACCTGCGCCCTGACACCGTTCTTACCTTCTCTGACTTCACCTTTTTCAGCTGCCGGCACTCACTGTCTCCATCTTCCAGCTCCGACTTAACTCCCAAAGGATTGAGCGCAGCTCCCGTGTCAATCGCTATACTCCCAAGCTGCTCGGCAGCAGCAGGCTCTGTCCCCTGGCCCCCATCATACTGTCCCACCCTCACTGCCAGGGCCAGGGGCTGCAGCACGCTGGGCTCCTTCTCGGCCGCAGCCCCCGCACCCTCACTTCTTTCCTTCTTGCTCTTGGAGGAGCCACCCTCC
Organism: Galbula dea; assembly: GCA_013399015.1. NCBI lineage: Eukaryota > Metazoa > Chordata > Aves > Piciformes > Galbulidae > Galbula > Galbula dea. The sequence goes on along the minus strand of VWZX01004906.1, from coordinate 15,447 downwards.
TTCTCCTTCTTGGAGCCAGCCACACTTCGAGATGCCTTGGCTGACTTCTCCGAGCCCTTCGGGGTGACGGCAGGCACCAAGCCCCCCGAGTTCGCGCCGTCCCCAGAGCGTCCTTGAGCCTCCTTCTTGCCACCACCTCCCTCGCTGGGAGTGAACAAGGAGGTCCCCGGGGTCGGCTTGCCACTGTCCTTACTGCTCTTGCTCCTCTTCGACTTGGATTTGCCCTCCTTGCCCTGCGGGCCCGGCACCGGGCTCACGAACTTGATGTTATCTGGTAGGGTTGCCACCGCATTGGGCGCTGGGAGCCCCACCTCTTTGGAGCCCGACATTTCCAATTTCTGCTGATCCTTCTCCAAATCAGCGTCCAGGTCAATGATGAGATTCCCTACGCCAATGTCCCACTCATCCCCGCTGTCGTACGTCTCAACCGGGTTCGCATCGATTCCTTTCCCTCCGGAAGCTCCGCTGCTCAAGGACATCTTAGAGTTAACGGCCCCTCACGGTTCAAGGCTCTTCCCTGCCTCCACGCCCTGGGGGGGGTCACCTACGTTCTCGGGGGGCTTCCGGTCGGGGTCTGCCCAGGTGACGGCATCGCTGCTGGAAAGAGCAAAAGAGAACAGGGTTACACACAAAGAGCCCCGGGCAGGCAGATCGGCCTTCATAGGCAGCCACGCATGCAAGGCAGGAGAGCTCCTTGGCAGGGTGGAAAGCCCCCAGACTCCCAAATTCTCCATCAGACAGCATGAAGAAGCCTCCTCCTGCCCCCTCCCCCCCAGGCTGGGGGCTGCTCCTCAGCCATCCCTGCAGCAGCAGCCATCTGGCACAGGTTCCTCGATCAATACCAGCCCTGGCAGGTCACGGCTCTCGGCTCCAACAAGACATTACTCACACGTTTCCCCGCTCGCCATTTCCCTCTGAATTATCGAGCGCTGCCCCTGGGAGAGAGGATTGATTCCTCTCCTGCCGATGCCACCCAGGGGGAGGGCTCCTCTCCACGCCAGCCTTGCTGCAAGGGACAAGAGCCACTCGTCAGGGAAGTCGAGTGCCTCGGTGGGAAATAAATCCCAGGCTTTAGAGTGCCTGTGACACCGGGGACGCATCGGGGCAGTCGCCAAAGGCCAAATCGCAGCAGGAAGCGCAGGGTTCCCATCCCACACCTCCAGGCAACTCAACACAGCACCCAGCTTTAGGATCTTAAACCACCACCACCTCCAGCACCACAAGTCACGTTTGAATGATAGAAAACCGAGACACAGCTGTATGGGTACCCAGTCTTAACTGGGAAGAGTGGGATCAACCCTACCTGCCTGCACCATGGCCAACCCCAGCTAGCCCAAAATGTCTCCTCCTGGTTTCCCAGCCCCTTGCCCTCCCTACTCTGAGAGGACAACAACAAAAGACACCCACGCAGCACCCTGGAAAAGTGGCTGAGATTAGCTCGTGGCAATTACACCGAGGAGACATAATTAACACATAAAACAGCTTCTTCCCAGCAGCCACCAGGCCAGCTCGCTCTCCAGATCTCTTAAGAGATCCTTGACCACCCATTTGGAGGCAGCTCCTCTCCAGCAGTACTATCCTCCCCTTCTCCACCGAGCTCCAGGCCTGCTGGCTCTTGGTACTATTTATGAGCAACACTTCAAAAACAGGTGACTTAAAGAGAAATGAGAAGAAAAACAAAAAAAACCCCAAACCCCTCATGCAAATGTCTTCAAACCCCAGCAGGCAGGAGCCTGGAAAGCAGCTTCATGGTGCATTTCCAGAGATGCAAACACTGTAAAAATGCCAGGGATTCTTTCATCAGACAGCCTGCCGCAGCCAGACCATTTTCCATCTGCTCCCCACAGCATCCTCGGCTCTGTACAGCTAATAATCCACTCTCTGACAGGTCATTACAGAGATTTTTAACCCCAGGAGCCAAGGGCTAGCATGCAAGCTGGAAATGAAAAGCACTGACCTCTCATTTCAGCGGCAGAGAAAGTGCCGAATCAGGAGATCACCTTATGCACCGGAGTCTCTAAGGGCTTCCCAAAGCCACCCTGTGGGTTTCTATATCACTGCTGCCTCCTCCTCCTCCTTTTCCTCAGCACCCAGTTCCCAGGTAGATCATCCAGCCCTGCCCCACCGACCTGCCTCTCCAAAGCCTCTCTATCCCCACACCACTGCTGGGGTTGGTGGGTGGCAGCAGCCATCTCACCTTGGCCTGGCACCGACCTCACCGAGCGGTGCACGTGGCCGCAGCCAGCTCCCTTTGTGCCACCGATCCTTGGCAATTCCTCTGTCCCGACTGGCAAAGCTGGGCACAGTGTGGAAAAGTAAGATTTCCAGCTGCTAAAAGACCTTTCCCAGCCCACAGTCGAGCCACAGTGTCCAGCCACAGCCTTGAGGGACAGAGCCTGGGGCCACGGTGCTGCCGCACAGGACCACCGCATGTGAGTGACCTGGAGAGGAAGAGGCTCGGCCTCCAGCTCCCAGAGCTGCCCACCCAAGGCTGAAGCATGCAAATGGCCACAGCCAGCTCAGGTCAGAGGGACAGAGCCGAGGAGCTGGTCTCGCAGGCACAGGAAGATGATGGACAATCAGCAGGGTTGGATCGCAACAGGCACGGCGATGCCTCCCCGACGCCTGCTTGGCTGCCCTGGTCTCTCACCCCGGAGAACTAGCTGTGCTGGTTCTGAAGTGTGCACACAGACATGCACACACAAACACAGAGACACATCGCTATTATTTGTATCTATGAAATAAGGAGAGCAGATGAGCAGGACTTTGGTCTGTGACTACGCAAACAGCAGCAGCCTTTGCCAATTCCTGCCACAACAAAAGGAAGAAGGAGCCCAGAAGTCCGCTGGGTCCTCGGTGATTAGAGAGCCAGGAACCATCAAAGGGTTCAAAAACAAAAGGAGAAAAACCATTCACCCTACAGAGGAGGTGTCGAGGGAGCCCAAGCCCTGCTAATGCAGAGGGAAGGGAACCGCAAACAGGACAGACGAGAACATGCTGGGTTTGAAGGAGCAGAGGGGAAGGCACGAGGTGCCCTCGAGACTTGCCACCATGGGAGGAGGGACTGGGGCAAAGACCAGCCCTCTCCAGCCTGAGGCTGAAGGCTGGGCCAGTACGTGATCTGGGGGGATCCCTGAACTCGGTGGCTCTAAGGCATTTCCCACAGCTCACAACGCCCCTCCCTCCCTGAAACTCCCATGCCAACTCCCAGTTTCTCTTCTCCAAAGAGCCACTCTCACAGGCTCAAGCTCTACAGCCACAGGAGCGTTCTGAGTCCCTATCCCAGGTAAGAGCCACAGAGACCCCCAACCTAGCCACGTCATCGCTGGTTTGGGTGGGTAGGAACCCTCGGCTACCACAGCCCATGGTCCAGAGAACGAGGTCCCTTTTCCACCACCTGGTTTGCCCAGGCTGGAGGAGCTCCGACTGCTATCCAGATCCTCCCTGTTCTCCTGCCAGGAGAAGTAACGCTGCCACAAATCACAGCGTCTCCAAAAAACAGACCGAGGAGATTGATTCAGCTATAAACGTGTCCTTCCCCTTACCTCCTGCCATCGTGGGATTGATCCCCGTGCAACATGAAAAGCATGTGCTCACTTGTTGGCCTGGAGACCTGCCAACAAAGCATTTTAAGAGCAGTCCTGGAGCACAGATCCTGCAAGGAGACAGCTTTCTGCTTGGGAATGCTGCGCGCACACAGCACCAGACATGAATAATTCAGCTCCATTAGGCGCCCGAGACCTCTACAATCCGCATCTCCAGGCTGGGACAGAGCCAAGCCTTATTAAGAGACAAACCTGAAAGTTCACTTTCGGAGCTGCAAACACACCTAGCGAAAGCTATTCAAACAGAAGAGCTCGCCTTCCAAAAGGGAGCAAGGAAACCACACGAACCCCCAGCTCTTTGTGCTGAACCACGCGCAGGAGCTCGGCAGCCGAGCCCGCACCGCTCCGGCTTTCTCTGCCCGTTACCGGAGGCCAAGAAACCAAAGCCAGGGGAAGGACTGAACGCCCAAGGGCAGCGAGATGCAGGAGAAAGCTCTTCTGGCAGCAACCGGCCCACACGTAGGGAGACTGTCTCATACCCATGTGCTCCAGCCTGCAGCGCTCCAGGATCAGCCTCTGGTGGCTTCCAGACATGACCGACTGCAATTTTCACCCTGATTAACTTTCAGGAATGCCCGCAAGAAGGAGCGGCAGAGATGATGGGTGTGTGTCGGGGGGGAAGATCACCAGCACGCAGCGTTTCCTCTGGCGGGGCACAAGGCAGGGAACAGAAGGATTTGGCGAGATGGAAACAAGCCTGAGGAGCAAACAGACCCCTGTGCCCCCCCTCCCAGGGGGTGCAAAGGAGGCAGCCCGGAGACAGCATCCACAGGACCCCCGAAGGGCTTCATCGAGGAACGAGGGGCCGCAGTGCCGAGGCCCTTCCTCCCGCCGCTGGCAGCCAGCCTGCAGCTCTCCCCATACGCTGCCTCCGCACAAGATCCCTTTTTGTTTCCTTTTACGACTAAAGAAACTCGGGGCTGGGGCGAAGCGGGGGGGGGAACACGCCTGCCTTTCCCGAGCTACCGCGCTCGGCTCCTACCACCACGTTTGTAATCCCCCAGCTGGGCTTGTTTGGGTTGGATTTTTTGTTAAGTAACTCCCCTGTCTTTACTGCAGATTTCTTTTTAAGATGTTCCCCCTTCTTCTCTCCCCGCCCCCTCTCTCTCTAGAGATGGAGGAGAGGAAGGGGGAAAAAAAAAAAAAAGAGGAAAAAAAGGGAAATGTTGAAGGCGAGCCAGCTGGCACGCACCAGAGGAGCCGGAGAGAGCTGCACAAAGGAGCTTCCTCACTCACTTGCTGCTTTCAGCTCAAGAAATCGCGCAGGGGAGGAGGGTTCGCTCTCCCCCATACATCAGTCAAGCCGGAGCAGACAAAGGAGATTTACCATGACACCTCCAAGAACTGCCACCCAACGGGGGCAGGATTCCTCCCCATCGCCTTAGCCCAGCGGGAGTCCGAGCTGTTGCAAAACACGTCGGAGCTCAGGGCTTCCAAACAAGCTGTTCAGTGGGGAATTAAGCGAGGTTTTGAATAGAAGAGCCCAGCTCCCATGTTCTTCGCTCGTACCAGGCGCCGGGAGAACTTCGGTGCTCTAGGGGCTTGGGCGGGATGGCGCCAGCGAGCTGCCAGGAGGGAGAAGGCTGAGCCCAATTTGAATAAAATGGAGCCACCCTTCTTTTTTTAATATGGAGGTGCACCCCCGGCAGGACTACATCTTCCAGCATGCACTGCAGCCGGAGAGGAGAAACGGCAAGAAACTTATGCCGGGACTCCAAGTTTCCGTAGGGCTGAGGCTTGACACTGGAGATGAACCTGACACAGGGCAGCACTCGAGGCATGACTCATTTGCTGGCGTTCTTCAGAAAAGCCTGAAATATTTCAGTCCAGGCATTACAAAAGCAGGACAGACGAGGTCACTGGAAGAGGCTGAAGATGGAGGAAGATGAACCTCAAATCCTGGCTTCAGTTTTGGGCCCTCGCTCCAAGAAAGACATCGAGGTGCTGGAGTGTGTCCAAAGAAAAGCAACAAAGCTAGTGAAGGGTCTACAGCACAAGTCTTGTGAGGACCAGCTGAGGGAACTGGGGTTGGTTAGCCTGGAGAAGAAAGTCTCACTCAAGGTGGAGGTTGGTCTCTTCTCACAAAGAACAAGTGATAGAACAAGAGGAAACAGCCTCAAGTTGCACCAGGGGAGATTTAGACTGGATATTAGGTACAATTTCTTCCCTGAAAGGGTTGTCAAGGCCTGGACCAGGCTGCCCAGGGCAGTGGTGGAGTCACCATCCCTGGAGGGACTGAATAGCCAGGGAGATGTGGTGCTGCTGAGGTTTAGTGGTGACCTGGCAGCATGTTGGAAAAGACTTTTAGATAATTGAGTCCAACTATGAACCAAGAACAGCCACATGGTTGGATTCAATGATCTTAAAAGGTCTCTTCCAACCAAAAGAATTCCAAGATTCTAAGATGGGAGAGATAAGCAAAGACCTCTTTGCTGTAGGGGTGGCCAGGCCACCACCCTACCCGGAGCAAAGCTCAGGAGATCTCTCAGTCACAATACCTAACTGCTACCAAACACACACTCAGGCATCAACTTCACATTCATCAGCAGCCCAAAGATGCAGCTCAGATCAAAATGCAACTTCACATCCAACCCCATCTGCTCATGACTTTAAAACATGACCTTTTACAGCAACAACTACAGCACAGAAAGTCCAGCAAACCTGTAGAGACAAGGTTAAGGGCATGTGGTAACCAGATCTCATCCTGGTTGTGTTTGAAGAAAACACTTCACCAGATCAGCCAAAACTCAGCATTTGCTTCTTACTGACACTGCTTCAACCTCAAAGCCAAACAGGCATTGAGGATGAACTCAGCCTAGGGCTGGAAAACTCAACGTTCCTGAACACACATGATGGCAAAGCCACCCTCGGCAGACTCCGTCACCTCCCAACAAGCCCAACTTGTCACCAACCCACGAGGCACACACAACAGGGGAAAACCAAAAGGAGGCAACGTTTCAGGCCTTCCCTTACATCACAGAACAGGGAAAACTGGCACAGGTTCCTCTTTTATCCTCCTGTCACTCTTGGAAGTGTCATCAGCAAAGTCCCCATTTCTCATTTGTTCATGCATCAAGAGCCTGCAGTGCTTCTGATTTACTATTACTTGATTCTGATGTCTCTCAATCCTCACACACCTCTGTACCCAATAAACACAACTCACATTTTCTCTGCCAACACACATGGAAGAACAGAGAGTTGTAGCTCAAAAGAACTAATGGGGAGGGAAACACCAGCCAAGTGTGTGGTCCTCAGCTCAAGCAGAAGGCACATAGATACCTACAGATCCACAGGAAGGCACCACACAGCATATTCTTTTGCTCCCACAAAGGACAGCAGAGTAACATCACCTTCTCAGCATGCTTGCCTGCCCTCTGCTGAATCACACTGCTGGAGTCCTCCTCTGGTGGGCAGCTGAGCCAGCACCATCCTTACGCACAAGTGTGAACACACATCAACATGACTCAAGTCACAGAACCACAGAGCAGAGCAGGTTGGAAGCAACCCTGAAAGGTCACCTGGTCTAACCTTTCATGGGAAAGGGGAGTCCAGATGAGACTAATGGTGGACTTGGCAGTGCTGGCTTCACATTTGGACTCAATTATCTAAAAGGTCTTTTCCAACGTAAAAGATTCCATGATTCTGTGATCTCCTACCCTGCCCTGTTGCATCTGGGCAAGACTCCAGCAATGTAGACTCTACCAAGTCCCTGAGGAGGTTGTTTCAGTCAATGATTGCTCTTCCTATAAAATATTCTTTCTTCTGTTGAGATAAAACCCCTCCCAGTACAACTTGTATCCCTTGCTCCTTGACTTCTCCATAGGGCTCTTTGTGAAGACAAAGCCTTCACCCTCTTTGTAGTCCAGTCACTTGCCTGTATGCACAGCTCTCCTAGGGAGAGCTGACAGACCTCCAGCCAGGCAGGAGCCCAGGTGTGCAGGAAAGGTCACAGTGGTGGGACAATGCAGCAGCATGGACTAAAACAGCATCAAGGATAGCTAGGACAGACAAAAGCCATGCCAGCACTTCCTTACAACTCCTGATGGCACTGTCCCCATCCCAAGCTTCAGCCACACAGATAAGCAGGTAGCAGCAAGGCTCAGGCTTGGCTGTTCCTCTGGAAACTCATCCAAAAATGCTGGACTAGACTTCTTCCAGCAAGCATGACCTTGCAGACTTGTATTAGCTTGGAGCAGCACTAGTGTGGCCAGCAGGACTAGGGCAGGGATCATCCCCCTGTACTCAGCACGGCTGAGGCCATACCTCAAATCCTGGGGTCAGTTTTGGGTCCTCACTCCAAGAAAGACATTGAGGTGTTGGAGTGTGCTACCTCGACAGGTAGTTAAGTTGCTGAAGGGTCTAGAGCATAAGTCTTGTGAGAAGCAGCTGAGAGAACTGGGATTGCTCAGTCTGGAGGAAAGGAGGCTCAGGAGAGACCTTCACACTCTCTTCAACTCCCTGAAAGGAGGCTGGACGGAGATGGGAGTCCATCTCTTAACTAGCAGGTGATAAGACACGAGGAAACAGCCTCAGGTTGCACAAAGGGAGGTTTAGATTGGATATTAGGGTTAATTTCTTCCCCAAAAGGGTTGTTAAGCCCTGGCCTGGGCTGCCCAGGGCAGTTGTGGAGTCACCATCCCTGGAGGGACTGAAAAGCTGTGTAGATGTGGTGCTCAGGGACATGGCTTAGTGGTGACCTGTCAGGGCTGGGTTAAGGGTTGGAATCCATGATCTTAAAGGTCCTTTCCAACCCAAATAATTCTATGATTCCACAACTTCAAAAAACTCTGACAGCTGACAATGACCAAGAGCTTTCTCAGCAACCCCAGCACTCAGCCTCACATCCATCAACACAAACTGGTGCCCAACACTCTTTTAACATTCAGCTGGACTGGGAAAGAGGCAGGAAAACCCCACATGCATGGGAGAAAATGCATTCGGGGGTAAAATAACAGAGCCAGTGATTCTCATAGGAACAAACCTGAGGGCTGACTATCCCTCAGAGAGCTGCTTCCCACTGGGAAAGCGAAGCGGCCATGTGGATTGAAAACCAGGCTGGATGCAGCCTTGCTAACCCCAATGCTGAAGTCAACTCATTTAGGAGACACTTAAAGGTACCTGAATTGGTGTCCTGTCCTCATGTGCTACCTAGAAGGGGGTAGAGAGCACATAAAAGTAACCCAACAGGTTACAAATCTCAGACAAAGCTCTGTGTGAGCTGGAAGATTGCCACAGCCTGAGAAAGTCAGCAGTGAGAGGAAGCAGCAAGATGGATGTGACCAGGAAAGCCTCCCCCAACCATCGCTCATGGAGATGGAAAGAAAAAAAAGCTGGCAAAGACCAAAGAAAACCAATGGGCATAAATAAACACTGGAGTAAATGCTGGAAAAAAGGTACTTGCCCGTTCCCTCTGCTCACCCAACACCATCAGCAGGGTGGCAGGAAGGCAACCCCAGCTCTGGCACCAGCCCAAGCTCCTGGTGTTGGTAGGAGCAGAGCAGGCACCTCCAAACGTGCCACTTGCAACCTATTCTCGTGGAGCACTGGAGGTGGCAAGGCTCCTCACCTCGCTCCCAGCCACCCTGGTATCCCAGCCAGCCCCCAAGCCCACAGGGATCCCAGTCCCAGGCTGAGGATCTCACTGTTGCAGCCACGTGGGATTCCAAGGGCCATCACCCTCCGAGGTGGGAAGCCACCAGCTGCACCGGTGAACGCAGAGAGCGCTCCCTGCCAAAGGCAGCATCTCGGTTTTGTCTTCTCCATCCCAAGAAGGAGCACCACAGTGACCCCAGCTGAGTGCTGTCCACTCGAGCAGCATCTCCCAGGCACAGCCCTAACCTCGAGAGGGCACGCAGCAGCACGGTTTGGTGAGGACAGGCAGACCCCCGTTTGCTCACTCCCAGGTTGCTCCCGAGGAAGGAAAAGCTTCTGGGCTTTATTTTCTCTTTTAGGAGAAGAGCAGACAGGCAGCCCTGGCCACCTCCCAGGCCTCAGACAAGGATGAACATCACTCCACCGTTCAGAGAACGAAGGAGCCGCCACTTCACCTATTAACACCTTTAATTCCCTTCATTCAATAACCAATTAGGGCACCTTGGCTACAAGAGCTAAGGCTTCCTTTGCAGCAGAGGACCACGAGCACAGCTGCAATCTCTCTTGTTGTCAAACCATCAGCCTGGGAAAGCTTGGGGAATAACCAACCAGACTGCAAAGTGAAGGAGGAGAGAAGGTGTACGCAGACAGGGACAAACACCAGCAGAGCCAAGAAATCTCCCCTTCTTCTTTTGAGAGGGATAATAAATAGGTGTGTTCTACAGATTAATAAAGCACATTTGCAAAGCTGTGATATACATCAGAAAGTTGCTAATTCACGCTAATGACCCATTGCAAATTGCTGAATTTTGTGAATTAGCCAGAATGGAAAGGAATACAATAAAAACCAGAGAGAGCCATGCATCAAAGTGCACGTGGCTGGTGGTGGTAGTGCTAGTTGGCTTTCAATTCCTTCAATTTAACAGAGAGAAGGTACAGATTGGATGTGGAGACAGAAAAAAATAAACAAATCTTCAGGACAAGAATCTCAACCGTGGCACCAGCTCCTTGGTCTGTGAGGAAGGAGCAGTATCTCTTCTGGAGATTATCAAGGCTCTGCCTCCTCAACTGAACTCATGGCTCTGTCACTACACACCTCACTGGAAAGCTGCAGAGCAGACTCCTCCCAAGCCACCCTTTGGAGAAGCACCAGTATAACTCCAAGCCCAAATGACTGGACTCTCTGGAGCCAGGAACTCTCCTCCATTTAATCAAAACCACCGACAAGCTTAGCAAGTTTATTCAAATCCTCCTCAAACTGTCTTGGTTTGTTATTGGTAAACCAAGGTAGCCACACAAAGACACCATGCTGGATGTAGCCCTGCACACAGGTATCAGCCTTTCAGGTGTCCAAGGAGCAGCCAGGTGGGTACAGGGACAGCTCAAAGGGAAAAATGTGATGCCACCAAACCTTTCGGTGTCCACAATGTGCCTGGGGAAGGAGCAGCATCAAGGACAACATTATCTTTCCTTTTCATTTCTTCTCTTATTGCATAAAGTAGTAAATCAATGGTGGAAGTTGAGTGTTTAATGTTTAAACATAAAATACCAAGAATCTCCTGAAAGTAGCCTTATTCATCCAGCAAAAGGCACTCACACCCTTTTATGCCCTCTCAGTACACACACCCTCACACAACATCTGAGCTGACTCTTCAGCAGCTACGTCAGTGTTTTGTGTGTGTGTGAAGGACACTCAGCTGCAGCAAAAGCTAAACAACCTCTTGGTTTCATCTCAAAAACCTGATATTTCCACCAAAACCCTGAAGTGAAATAGGTGTTTCCTTTAAAGAAATTATATCAATTCCAGAAAAGACAGCTAGAGCCACAGAGCAAGTTTCCCGTTCCCTGTTCTCTTTACTGCAGGATGTCAGAGCAAACCTCACTCCTTCCTCCAAAACCACATCCCACTGACCAGTGTTAGCAGGAAAGTGCACTCCTGATGTAACTGCAAGGCAAAAAAAGCCACATCCCACTGGAATCTTTTTTTCTTCCCACCCCAAAACCAAGCAGCCCCCCTTCCTCATCTGACCCAGGTCCTACATCCCCAAAACTCTGCTGGACAGAGTCATAGAGTCACAGAATCATTTTGGTTGGAAAAGACCATCCAGATCATTGAGTCCAACCATTAACCCAGCCCTGCCAGGTCATCACTAAGCCATGTCCCTCAGCCTGTCCCACATCTACAGAGCTTTTCACTCTCTCCAGGGACGGTGACTCCACCACTGCCCTGGGCAGCCTGAGCCAGGGCTTGACAATCCTTACAGGGAAGAAATTGTTCCTAATGACCAACCTAAACCTACCCTGGCACAATTTGAGGCTGTTTCCTCTTCTCCTGTTGCTTGTTCCTTGAGAGAAGTGACCAATCCCTACCTTGCTCCAACCTCCTTTTAGGGAGTTAAAAAGAGTGAGGTCTCTCCTGAGCCTCCTTTTCTCCAGACTGAGCAATCCCAGTCCCCTCAGCTGCTCCTCACAACACTTGTGCTCTAGACCCTTCACCAGCTTTGCTGACCTAAAAGGAGTCAGGCACCACCACACAACAGCATCATCCTTCCTCTGGCCACCACCACTGCAGCATAAGCATCCAAATGATGACTTTCCTGAACAAGCAGACAAGCTCCATAGGGAAGAGAAAAGCTCTGTCCACACCTGGAGAAGCAACACACGTTTGACCTGTGTCCCTGGATCATCAGAAGAGTTTATCATCTCCAGGGGCTTTGGGGACTTCAGCATCAAGATCTTAAGAATTTTCTCCACAAACCACCATGGCCTGTGAAGAAATACGGTGCAGGTTTGGGAATGGATCCTTAACTCTTGCACCCCTCAGCCCATATGCTGCAGCAAGCTTGCAAAGAGTGGGCCTCACCTCAAACATGGTGGGAAGCCACCCCACCTCCTGCAGACTACCCAAAGCCGACCCATTCTCTAAATTCACTGCATACAAGCAACTGAGCATGGTTAAACTGTCACCAGCCCCTGGCAAGGTCACCTGCGGCCTCACCTCCTTTGGTGAGGAGCCGGCACGTGATGTGCTCCCTACAAGCATCTGCCTGCACCCGGCAGGTCCCTACCTCCGGCTGGGGAAGGCAGCCAGGAGCAGCAGTGTCAACACTCAAAGGGCAGTAGCTGGATGCACACACTGCCACACATCCCCAAAACACCCTACCTGGGACCATAAATCCATCTTATTTACATAATGCTCCGGATAAAGGGGACAAAGAGGCTTACTGCATTACAGCTGAGACTAGGATTGCATCAGCACCCACAGGCCCTAATCCCCGCCGGAGCCCTACCGCACAGGGCGCAGCAGGACGGCGACCAGGCACATCCCCGTTCCCACCTGTCCCAGGGCGAGAGCTCTTCCTCCTCCCAGCAGGAGGAAGCAGAGGGAGGTCCCTTTCAGGCAGCAGACACCCAGGAAACGCCGAGGATATCACAGCACGACAAGCAACACTGGTTCCCAACCGCCATCCTACTGCAGCTGAGCCCCGGGGTGTGATCCCAGCCACACGGCTCCAACCTCTGTCGCAGCGTGGACACGACTCCCAGCCACCAACTTTGGTCTGGTAGAGATGTCTATGCTAGAAAAAGAAAGCAGCTTCTGGCTTTATTTCTTTCATGAACTTAAAATTGAAGATCCCATAAATAGAATCCATAGGTCATTTCCAATTCAGCACGGCCCAGATCTCCCCAAGAATAAACCAGCCAGAGAAAACCCTGCTCCTTCCTTCTTGTTCATCCATAATAAAGCCAGACAAGCTGTTAGGTAGCTCCAGCACAGCGTGAGAAGCCCTCAACCGCCTTTAGACCTCACAAGCCCTTTCTTCCCAAAAAAAGATTTCAAGGGAAAAAAGCTTTAGAGGCAGCGGAAGCAGATGCCGTCCCCACTGCTGAGTCGAGAGCAACTGCACAGAGGAAGAGATTACTGGTGGTTGCCACCCAGCCTACAGATGGACAGCCAGCCCTTGTTCACAGCAGCTTCTCCCCTCCCCAAAAATAACAGCCTTCTCAGCACAGGGCGACGGGATAACATGCTAAGAGACACCTACGTGCATACACACGCAGGCACCAGCTAACGAGCAGCCTAATGGCGACCCACAAACCACACAGACTTCTCTACTAGAAACCAAGTCCAGGAGTCCAGCTTGAAAAAGGAAGGGAAAAAAAAAAGTCCCTGTGTCCTGGCCATACTCAATTACAGATCATTACAACTTTCTTGATAATTAATTTCCTCTGGTGGCTCTAACTGGCTCCCAGCCCTTGTCCTAAGCACGAGGCCAGTTTAGGTGAAACATTAAATCCTTGTCCTTTCGCACCACCGAGACGACCGCGCTCCCAGGGCTGCACACATCACCCTTCCTCCCCGAGCTCTACCCCGGAGGGAGAGCAGAAAACCTCCCAGGATGAACAAGGGCATAAAAGGGTAAAGATTTCTGTTTGGAGACTGAAAAGTCTTCAAAATAATAAATGATAAATAATTTCTGGTCAAGAGCTAATCAATAAAAAAAGCTGAGTGGATTTTTCAAGTGCCGTGTGTGTGCGGCCATGTACTGCCAACAAAGAGCTAGAAATGTGCAGCATAATCCAACGCTGGAGTCACTGCACAAAGCGTGGAAATAGGTTTTCCTGAGGATGTCCAGGCGAGGAAGGCTGCGAGCACTCACCAGAGCCCCTGCGCATGCCACAGCCCCGAGAGCCAGCCCTGATGTTACCATCCTCAATTCTTCTGAAAGGGGGGAGGTTAAGGGCAGGGGCCGGGGGGGGGGGGGCCCGGAGGGGGCCCCCCGCTCTTCC